>PVJI01007689.1:0-76308 GCA_004026765.1 Micronycteris hirsuta | reverse complement strand
GGGAGGGGACAATGGGGAGAAGCGTTTTCAGGAATCACTGTAGAGGACACATGGAGAGAGCTAAGGGGGAGGTGGGAGGCTGGGGGGAGGTGGGGGGAGGGGAGGGAGAGGATGCAAATAACTTTAATTGAACAACAATAAAGTAATTAAAAAAATCTAAATGCTTTAACTGTGGGGGGAAGGGGGTGGATGGAGGTAGAAGAGGGTATGGGGGAGTAAATAGTAATGGAAAAAATACAATAAAAATAAATTTAAAAATATTTAAATGGTTTCGACAATGAAGATACAAGTCGCCCTATTTTTGTAGAGTACATACACATTCTGTAACGTTGCTTAAAGCATGTTTATTTAGCAAACATTTAAATTGTGCTTAATATGTGCTAGTAATAATTTTGAGCATTTTACCAATCTATGTTACAGCTGAGGAAACTGAGGCACATAGAAATTAAGCAATGTCCAAGTTTCCATAGTAAGGAGCAGAGTTGGAGTTTCAACTCAGGCATTCTGCTTGAATTTAAGATTTTAATTAAACTAATGCTTAAGATGCATTCTTACATTGTAGCAAATAATCTTTTTGAGGAGTGCTGTTCCCTAGCAGCAATTTGCTTTCCCATAAAATACTGCCTCTGTTTATGGTTAGAATGTACAGTTAAAAATTTGTCAGGCACCTGAATTTGGCAGGTGTAATTTAGGCAAAATGTCTAACCAAAGCTCATCATCATTCCCCATCCTTTCCTGACTGAGGGCCTACCACCACCCAGAACCTCCAGCGTGAACTTCAGAAACCTTCCTTTTCTTCTCAGCCCTCTTGTCCCCCAGCCCCATGTGTAGTCAGTCACACAGCCCTTGCATTCCTTGCTATCCTTCAACTCCATCTCCCTCTCCATCCTCATTGCTGCAACCTTATTTTATATCCCAAGTCCCCTGCCATGATCTCCCCATGGTATCCTGTCTTCCAGGCTTTCTTCATCTAGATCCAGTTCATCCTTCACAAAGCTACAGTGGCAGGTGAACTTTCTAAAATGCGATTTTTATCATTTCGCCTTATATCCTAGCTATTAATTCCCTAGGCTAAAATAGAAAGCTGTAAACAACTATCTAGCCTTGCATTGTCAAACACAGTAGGCATTAGCCACATGTACATTTAGCATTTGAACTATGTGTAGTTTAAATTAAAATATCTCTAAGTGTAAAGCATATGTCAGATTTCAAAGACTTAGTATCAAAAATGTAAAATATCTGCCCGGCTGGTGTAGCTCAGTGGATTGAGCGCGGGCTGGGAACCAGAGGGTCCCGGTTCGATTCCCAGTCAGGGCACATGCCTGGGTTGCGGGGCCAGGTCCCCAGTGAGGGCCATGTGAGAGGCAACCATACATTGCTCTTCCTCCCTCCCTCTCTTTCTCCCTCCCTTCCCCTCTCTCTGAAAATAAATAAATAAAATCTTTTAAAAAATGTAAAATATCTCTTTAATATTTTCATATTGATTGTATACTAAATGTTAATATTTTTAGTGTTACAATTAATTTTACTCTTTTTCTTTTTACCTTTAAAAATGTGGCTACTAAAAAATTTCAAATTACGTATATGACTTGCATCAAAACTTCTATTAAATTGTGTTGACTATCTGTGTTGAACTCCGGGCAGCTTCCGGAAATACCACTTTGCTCACACTACCCTCCTACTTCTCTACTCCCATAACTTATTCATCTAGGAAGTGACTCTACTTTAATTTTCTTTGTCTCTTGTTTTGCTCATGAGCTTTTACTTTGCAGAACTGCCATATTTAGCCCTGGCTGGTGTGGCTCAGTGGATTGAGTGCAGGCTGCAAACAAAAGGGTTGCTGGTTCGATTCCTAGTCAGGGCACATGCCTGGGTTTCCAGCCAGGTCCCCAGTAGGGGGTGCCTGAAAGGCAACCAGATATTGATGTTTCTCTGCCTCTCTTTCTCCTTCCCTTCCCTGTCTCTAAAAATAAATAAATAACATATTTTTAAATATGAAAGAAAGAATTGCCACATTTAATTATCTGACACCAATTGTTTGCTTGCTGATAATATCCCCCATGATAGTAGCGGTCAAATAGTGTTTTGCTAGATAATCTTGTTTGTAGCCACACAAACTCCTCATACCCTCAAAGAGCCTGTACTCATTCATACTTTAATAACTTAGCACTCCTCAAAGACAGACTGTTCCTTAATTTACCCAAATCTCTCCCCGGATTCCGGAATAATCCCCTGTACCTGAGTTCATGCCTCTGCAGCACTCAGTGGTGGTGTCTTCTATGATTCTTGGAACAGATGCAGTTTCAACCACTGGTTCCTATTTTGGGCCCATGTACAGCTGTGATGCAGCCTGTCAATGTCTGGCAGGTCCACTCTAGATTTGGGGAGATGGAAGAAACTGGGCAGAGCCGTTAGGGTGGCTAGCATGCCTTCATTCACAGGTGGGTGAGTCACACATGCTGCAAGCTGCTTGTCTCCATACATGTCTCAGTGTGGCACATATCACAGCCCCTGCTCCCCAGCATGGCACCCAGCAGGGATCTCCTAGCCCCTTTTAAATACTAGAACAAACAAAGCCAGCAAAACCCCCTAAAATTATATAATATAGTATGATTCTGTACATGCGAGCCCACTTCATGTTTTGGGAACTGTTTATCAGACTCAGTCTCAAGGCTATGAGAACACTACTTATCAGGACCATTCAAGGCTATGGGAACACTGCTTCCCTTAGTTACCCAGACACATGGGTGAGGAAGCCAGACTGCCTCCACTTACCCTACAACAGAAAAACACAAAATCACATGAGACTGCAACGGTGTTGACAGCACAGTAAGTTTCTTATGATTCTTGGTACCATCAAGGTACCTGGCCAGGCTGAACATGGTATCACCTAGTCATTCGTTCACTCAGCAAGCACTTGCTGTGTGCCTAATATGAACAAGACATTCAACTAAGAGTCTTAGAGGAAACAAATGTAAACACTTCATGGTTCTTGCTTTCAAAAAAAATATATACAAAATGATATAAAAAGATGAGGGCTAGTCAAGGAAAATTTAATAGAGGAAATGCTAGCTGGAACTGCACCTTGAAAACAGGATGGCAGGCTCCCAAGTAATTGGGAGAGTTTCTCTGTGGCCCTTTTAGGTTACATTATACATGTGGGTGTTTTAGTACATATTTTTATTATTCAAGTATTATCTAAACTAAGTGTAAAATTTTGCTATTTGTCCATTATATAATTCAGTACGAAGTCAGAAAGTTTCTGAGTACCAATGAACTTAACAAATACTAGTTAAGGGTAATTCGTTGCTTAGCAATTCAGGAAATTACAATATAAACAAAATGGAGTTTAAATGCTTAAGTATTTTTAAATCTAATAAGGCTCCAGAAATAGTAACAGATATTGAGTACTTACTATATGCCAGATATTGATCAAAGAAGATTTTTAGGTTTTACTTTATATATGCCCTCAAGCAGCCTATATTTTGCCAATTTACAGATGAGGAAATGGAGGAACCATTGGAGAACTACAGGGGTATATCTAACATAAAAGAATATGATTGGCATTATAGGAGTTTGCTGCTGAATAACAAGAGGGCATAACCTAAAACCTGAGGATTGTAACTTAAGCAACCATGCTGATTGATTGGTTTCCTTTTTGATCTCCTTAGGCGACCATGGCTGCTAAGTTATTAAGAGAAAAATATTTTTCTTTTTTGCCCAATAATAGCATGTTAATATAATATAACAGTCATATTTTAAATAAATGTTCCCCATTTTGTTAAAAGCATTGGGTTTTTTTTTTCAAATGACTTTAAGGGCAATAGATTTTTGCACCAATAAAATTTAAAATAATATTCAAAATTTTCTGAAGTTTAAAAAATGTTTTCTTTATTTAATATACTTCTGAAAGCCTTTCTAAGTATGCTGTTTTGAGTGCCTAAATTAATTATTTGACACGTCAGTAGTTCGGACACTCAGTGGTAAATAAAATCAAATGCAATTACATGAATAGGCATAATTCTATTGACAGAAACGCTTAGGTTGAGCCAAAAAGCTGAAGACAACATTTTGGCTCTGGAGTTGGTCAAAAGGTCTTTTTATGATATTCTGCTGGCTTTGGAGGAGACAGTGTTAGAAAAACTACAAGATATTAATGTAATCCCTGTATTTAAACCTATCAAAAAAAAAAAAAAACCAAACCAGAAGAGAGATAAACCATCTAATAAGGATAGAAACAGCAGGGGTAAAAATGTGACTTAATGTCTGCAGGGTGCTCTCTAAGTGATGATAAAGAAAATCGTGGAAGTTTAGGGACTGTGGAACTAAAGTTGATTTATTACACAGTCAGAAAAAAATTTGCACAATATACTAGCTGCAAATGCATAAAAAACCTGCAGGACTTCTCTGGAAATGTTTCTGTATTGATTTCATCGTTGCTTGAGTCAGATATGGATGTTTCCTTTTATGCAAAATGCTGATGCTTACCGATTTGTGACTGGGTTGGTGCCTTAGGAATTCTCTGTAGGGTATGAAAGTAACCATATTGTAACAGTTTGAAATTGGAAGAACCTCATTTTCCATTTACTTTCACTTACTCAGCAACAAAACACTAAAGGCCAATGACAACTCTCCTCCTTCCCCCTCATTTCATCCCCAAAGAGATTCTTTGACAGGTTGTATATATTTCCTAGACTTTTTCTCCTATCACTGCATCAGTTTTTTTTATTTTTTTAATTAGCTACTTTGTAGAGCCCATTGTTTATTTACCATAAAACATTGACTTCCAGGGAAGACAATTACCAGGTGATGATTCTGAACATTCCAAGTGATATTGGTTTCAAATGCCCCATATACAGTGCTTAGCAGAGGGTTAAATAAAGCAGCAGCATTAAAATTTACCTTTGAATGAAATGTATAGTGTATGTGCAGATAGTTCCTTTCCAGAAAGTCTTTTGCATTTTTCATTTATATATTTGTGTGCATTTAATTTTCAGGGCATATGTCAAAGTTTGTGTACATATTTTTTTTTTAAAGATTTTTATTTATTTATTTTTAGAGAGAGGGGAAGGGAGGGAGAAAGAGAGGGAGAGAAACAGCAATGTATGGTTGCCTCTCACATGGCCCTCACTGGGGACCTGGCCTGCAACCCAGGCATGTGCCCCAATTGGGAATCGAACCGAGACCCTCTGGTTCCCAGCCCGCGCTCAATCCACTGAGCTACACCAGCCGGGCTGTGTACATATTTATTAAGATGTCCTTGCACACCTATGAATATTTAGCAGGTAAGTCAAGGTTTTTCCAATCATAGTTCCAAGTCTGCAAAATAGAATGGAGCTTGTCCTAGTCTTTGAAAGTCAATAGGTTGCATCTTTGAGAAAGGGGATTTAGATGATGGGTGCAGGCAGAGGTGCTGTTTGTAACAGGTCATCACGTCCAATGTATGGGAGAATGTGGCTGAGCCTCTCTGTGCTGGGTGCTGCTGAGGGAGTTGAGTCTACTTGGGCCCACGGACATTTTGTGTAGCTCTGAGGTATTAGAACGTGAAAATAAGAAAAAATGAGAAGAAAAAACAATGCAAGGAAGGAACTACCTATTAGTTTCTAAGCAACAAAATGTATACATATACGTACATATACATATGTGTGTGTGTATAGCTATTTATTAAATATTTTAAGAGAATGATTTCACCTAACATCACAGTGAAAGAGACCATGGGAGCAAACGAGTATAACTGCCGCAAATGACCTAACTGTGGCCCTTGGAGTCTTACTGATCTCACAGGCTGGCTTATTTGAATTTCCAGCATCATGTTGGCCTCAAGGGGCACACACACTATGCCAACAAAGACCTGAATCTAGGGATCTAGGGAAGGCAAAACCGCACAGAGTACGGGCTGGCCGGCATTCAAACCTCGGTTCTGTTCTTGCTATCTCTATTTCTGTGATCTTCAGAATGTCACTTCTTCTTACTAAGACTCTCTAGAAAGGCTTGCTGTAAAACAGGTAACTATCATAACACCTACCTCACAGAGTTGAGGTGAAGAAGCCATACGAAGTGTTCAGCCCAGAGCCTATAAAGTAGGTAAAAGCGGGATGAATATTAGGTAATATTATTTTATCAAACAAAACCATTGATTGATTTCTCCTTATCATACTTGATTGATGAAATTTTTTAATTATATTTTTATTAAACTCTAGTGCTTATTTTTTGAGGCCACTGTAATTCATGAAACATTGCTGTTAACTTTAAGATGTACACACACACATAAATCAAAACAGGACTGAGAAATATATACATAAATAAGTTGGAGGAAGTAGAATATAGATTTGAAGACTATCAAGTCTGTGTTACTCAGTGTCCAGCCAAGAAGCAGAAACCACACCAGCGACTTAGAGAGAATTTAATGTGAAGAATTCATAGTTACGTATAAAGTTGTTAATTAGTTAACTAAAAGATAAAAACCAAAGTTGTTACAAAGGTACAATATCTAGAAGCGACTACAACCCCCAGGGCTCAGAAGAAAAAGGGAAGCAGTTTGAATTACTAAACGTTGCGGCCCTCTGAGCAGGCAACTTGTTCTTCAAGAGGTGGTGAAATTGCAGACTGGATTTGCCTGCTGCTGTGGGAAGGAATTGCCAGTGCTGGGATGAAGATTTGAAAAGCTGACAGGGAGTCAACAAGAAATGGAAAAGAGTAAGTCCCCTCTCCTTCCTCCAGCTTGCTATCTCACCCAGCATATTCCATTACAGTCTAACAAGAAAGCGGCTGGCAAAGAGAAATGGGGTGTGGAGTCCCACCTCGCCCCCCAAAGCAGCATAGAAGAGTGGTTTGCAACTGTGATATCTTAATAACTAGAACAAAGTTCAATATGATTTCCCTACCTGAGTTTCAAGTCTGAATTTGGGGCTTCCTGTGTGAAAAAAATAAAGTAAAATGATCTGATAAAAGAATAAGTGTAGGGATTGTTCTTGAAAGCTGTTTTCTGTAAAGTTTTCTTGTCCCTCAAGAAAAAGCTGAAATTAGGATATTGGCATACAAGTAAGAAGATTTTTATAGCTCTAAGACAATATGATTAAGTTAAAGAGAGAAAAATAAAAGCAAGCTTTATAAAAATCATAAAACCCAATTGGGTTACAAAATATGTTGTTAAACTCTTCTCGGCTAGGAAAAGCATGCCACCTTGTATCTCGAAAAGGCACACAAGCAAGTGCAGTTCATCCTCCCAAGAGGTAGAACAACACAGGCAGGCATTGGGTCCGAGATCCTACTTTCCAGTTCTCGAATTGCCTCTGAAAAAGTAATCTCTAGCTGCTAACTTCAGATGCTAAAGGTGTTATATCCTTTGTAGTCAAGCTCAATAATGGTCTCTAGACCATTCCACACAGTTTTGGATGTTTAGTATTTGTGACAATTCTCATACAACTTCGTAAGTAACAGAAATTGCCTCCAAATGGAAATGTTCAAAATTTCAGATGCATCTCTTTTTTCCCCACTTTTCCTTGTGACTGAGACATGCTCCCTGTGGCATGCGATGTCTGGTGCCCAAGTGAGATGAGTTACTACTCACTGAAGTATCTAGTGCTCAGGGCTAGTGGCAGTGGAGTTCTCACAGGGTAAGTACTGTGGTCTAATTGTGGAACTGTTCTTATGAGAGAGATTCTGGCTTTTCCCATGTCTTGATGTCTCCTTTCCTTCTCATACCTCTGATTACTCAATGAGCCTGTTTGTCATCCTCTGTTTCTGCTGGTGACTCCAGTTTTGCACAGCCAGCCTTGGATCTAGGTGAGCTGGTCACAAGGTGCGGTCAAGGTGAACATTCTGAGGATGATGGGTAAGATATCGGAGTTAGCCTATTTCTGAAGCCCCAGCATGACCAGGTGAAGAGGAGTGTGACTCTGTCTTCAGAATGTTACTATTTGCAGAGGCTTGCAGTGGTCCTGCCCCAGAATCTCAGCTACCGGAAGGACTAGTAGGTTCCCTCCCACCAGGCACCTACAGGAGTCCTGCCTTCATCTAAATGTTTTTTTTTTTTTTTTTTTTCTTTTTCTTCTTCATTAACTCTCATACTGATCTAAGAAACCCTCCTCCATCTGTTTCCCAGTGCTCTCCACAACACCTGTCACCACAGGTGAGGTCTCCCTGCTAGGAGCCAGGGTGGACTTCATCATTTAGATTCCCATTCAGTTACCAGCCAGCGTGCTGTTAACTGCTTGAGTCCTAAGACATGTATCTTTTCTTTGCCTTAATTCTTATACAAGAGAGCTATAAATATTTGAAATTAACCAAACTAAAATAAATGTCTGGAATAAAAATATATATGACCATGTAACTAAATCTTCCCAACAGAAGGTACGCAGGTATACATTTGGGAGTCCCAGATACTCTGACATCTACCAAGCATTCTGATTGAATAGGCCACCTGCCCAGGCTGATCACACTCTGATGAATGGCTTTTCTCTGGCCTCTGTGGTCTTTCCTGACATTCATGTCTGTCTATCAATGGAGCCTGCCTCCAGACCATCAGGAATGATGTATCTTTCCATAGGTTCTTCATTCAGGAGGAGTATCATCGCATCTACATGCCACTGTGAAATCCACCCTCCACCCTAACTCAGGAAATAGTATTTTAATCTCCCCGACCTTTTTACATCCTTCCTTAAAAATAAAAAAGTTTCAGTTGAAAGTTCAGTTGAACAAATAACTGATGTTTAAAACTTCCTCAGTTGTACTTAGATGTCACTTTAAACCTTTTCCTTTACTAGGAATTATTCCAAAGAGTCTACTTCTTCACTTTTTTTTTTTTTTTTTTTTTTTTTTACTTCTTTATTTTCACCTGCATAAGGTTTGGAGTTCTTTGAAATTAAAATTGATGGAATTTAAAATCTATTAATAAAATTAGTTTTATTTTAATTTAAAATATTTTAGGTTTTATATTGTCTTTATATACGGGTCTTTAATTTTTTTAATTGTCTATTGCTTAGTTTTAGAGTTTTCTCAGCCTTCCTATCACAGTGCCCGGCCTGGGATAGATTTTTGACAAACTTGAACATCTACAAAAAATGCAACGGGACAAAGTTATCTAATCACCATTGCACCATATACAATATGAAAATAGGTAAAAATTTTGTTCAAAGTTGTACAGTTAATCTTACCAAAAAAATTGTGGAAGAAGATCAGTCAGGATTATGGTATCAGTACAATGGGATTCTAAGACCATTTCCTAGATGTCTAAGACATCTAGACTCTTGTCTCGCTCAACACCTGTCAGTCCTCTGTAGAGTTAGAGTGGACAGTTCAGCTCAGTGTCTGCGTTTGTATAGGCCATCCTGCCATTATCTAAACTGTGGAGCATGATTCTAAAGTTAAACCAATGACACAGCAAAACAGATGTTTTGTTCCACAAACCACACCCTTAGCTAAAAAAAGCCTGAGGACACTAACAAGTTAACATAATTTATGAGCCTAAAAATTCAATTCAATTTAAAAAATATAAAAATAAGGTTTGCAGCATTATTATAATTATTCATTAGCGTATTCTCTCAGTGTTTGGGAGGGAAGAGTCTTTTAATAAAACTTAGATTGTATGGTTATCATTAGAAAACTCCAGAGGGCACAATATTTTCCCCTCCTTTCCTGGAAAAGAGTTCTGAATGTTGCAATCCTAAACCTAGGATGACTTTGGGTGATACAAGAGGCCCGCAGGATAACTTTTCAAAGAGATATTTAGCAATATTCCCTGGGACTAACAGACTTAAAAAACAGCTACTATTGTGTTGAGTCATGTGAAATTACTGATACTCAATTCTTTTGACCTATAAAATGTCTATTTTATATGGTTCATCTACTCTGACTGAAAGAAGTATGCCATAAAACATGTTTATGTTATATGGTGCCTTATATTTGACTTTTAATATGTATTATCTTATTTGATAACAAATATATATCAAATATGTGTTATCTTATTTGATAACAAAAATAATCACTGTGGTAGAGAAGTCATTACTATTCCCTGTTTACAGATGAGAAATCAGTGCTGTAGAAAGACGAAATGGCCAGGCCTCAGTCACACAACTGTAAAGAAACGGAGCTGGTGCTTCTGGCTTGGAGCGCAGAGCTCCTTGCACTGACGGGGTCCCCATACATGAGTGAGTGGATGGACTTGCCCTGGGTGCTCGGACAAGGCAATGAATGCAGGTCAAAGTGGAAGCAGCGCTCTCCTCTCCAATATGGGTATCTTGGCTGAGATGCCCTTTTCTAATTTACGTCCAAATCTGGTCAAGTGAATCAAATGAAAACAGAAACATGATATGTGTAATTTTCTGATTGCAAGAAAAATATTTCAAAATGGAATTTCATTAATGATGTTTTGAGTGATTTTTTTCAGTGGAGGGAAGGCCATTGATCTACTAGATTATTTGGCATAGTCCTGCTGGTTTATTACAACCTGGAGAAGGTTGAACAATCTTAGGGTCCTTTTCATTGTAAATATTGCCATCTTATGTGATAAGAAGATGAAGACTATGGTAAGCAGAATTATTAAATGGCTCCCAAGATTTCTGCTCTCTGGTGTACATGCCCTACGCATTTACCTATCCTTCAATGTGGAAAGAACCTATGACTATGACAGGATATTTACTCCCATGATTCCATTATGTTATATAAGACTCCTTCTTCGCCAACTGGAGAAGATTCTCCAGCTAGTTTTCATAAAGTAAACTGTCAAGTTATACAAGCAGCTTCTAGGAACTATGACTGATCCTCAGCTGACAATGAGAAAGAAAAAGAAAAGGTAACTCAACCCTACAATTCCAAAGAACTGAGTTGTGTCAATAACCAGTGAGTTTGGAGGAGAGCTCCAAATGAGACCACAATCCCAGGTCAAAGGGAAAACCTTGGTTTCAGCCTGGTGAGACACTGCTCAGGAGACTCACCTAACTTGTACCTGGTGTCCTGATGCATGGAAACTATGAGATAATTAATTGTCTTAAGTGGGAATTTGTTATGAAGCAATAAAACATATGTATAGGGAGAGAGCCCATCAAAAAAGACTTAACAATTAAACTAGATAGGTATGAGACTTAATTATATAAGTATTCATTTTTATTGTCCTAAATTTAAACAAATCTTGTCTTTTGCTAACTTTAACTCTTAATTCTCTCTACCTACAAGCAGGTATGCTAATTTTTTAACTTTTAATTTTTTTAATTTATTTTTAATTACAGTGAAAATACAATATTATATTAGTTTAAGATGTATAGCATAGGGATTAGGCATTTATATACAGTGCAAAGTGATCACCCCAATAAGTCTAGTACCCATATCACACCATAGATAGTTATTACATTATTAACTATATTCCCTATGCTATACTTTACATCCTGTGACTATTATTATAACTGGCAATTTATACTTCTTAATTCCTTTTACCTTTTAAACTCATTACCTCAACCCTCCCACAGCTGGCAAACATCAATTTGTTCTCTATATCTATGAGTTTGTTTCTGTTTCACTTGTTCATTTATTTTGTTTTAAGATGCCATATATAAGGAAAATGATATAGCATCTGTCTTTCTCTTTCTGATTTATTTCATTTATCATAATACCCTCTAGGTTTATCCATGTCATTGCAAAAGATAAGATTTCATTCTTTTAAATTATTGAGTAATATTCAATTAATTATATATAGCATTTCTTCTTATCCATTCATCTATCAATAAACATTTAAGATACTTTCATACCTTGGCTATTGCAAATACTGCTGCAATGAGTAGAGGAGTGCACATATATTTTCAAATTAGTGTTTTGATTTCAATGTATAAATAACCAGAAGTGGAATTGCTACATCATCTGGTAGTTTTATTAATTTTTTGGCAGCTTCTATACTGTTTTTCATAGTGACTGTACCAATTTGCAATCCCACAAATAGTGCACAAGGGTTTTCTTTTCATCATATACTCTCTAACACTTGTTTATTGATTTATTGATGATAGCCATACTGAAAAGTGTGAAATGGTATCTCATTGGGGGCTTTAATTTGTATTCTCCTGGTGATTAGTGATGTTGAACATCTTTTTATATGTCTACTTGCCACTGGCATGTCCTGTGTGGAGAAATGTCTATTCAGGTCCTTTGTCCACTTCTTAATTGGAGTGTTTGTTTTTTTAATGTGTTGAATTGTATAAGTTCTTTATAAATTTTGGGCATTAACCTCTTATCAGATGTTTCATTGGTGAAAATCTCCCACTCTGTAGGTTGACTTTTTCTTTTGTTGATGGTTTCCTATTGTGTGCAAAATATTTAGTTTAATGTGGTCCCTTCCTTTTTTTCTTATTATCATTTTGTTTCCCTTGCCCAGGGAGTCATAACCAAAATAAATATTGCTAAAAATGATGTGAAAAAGTTTATTGACTATGTTTTTTTCTAGTTTTTTGGTTTCATGTCTTACATTTAAGTCTTAAACTCATTTTGAGTTAATTTTTATATATAATATAAGAAAGAAATTTAGTTTCTTTTTCTTTTTTTGCATATGTCTCTTTAGTTTTCTAACACCATTTATAGAAAAGACTGTCTTTACTCCATTGTATATTCTTGCTCCTTCACTAATTAGTCATTCACTAATTGATGATATAGACACAGGTTTATTTCTGGGTTCTCTACACTGCTATGTGAATATATACGTCTGTTTTTGTGCCAGTACCATGCCGTTTTAATTAATATAGTCTTGCAATATACTTTAATATCAGGGAGTGTGTTTCCTCCAACAGTGTTCTTTCTCAAGATTTCTTTGGCTATTTGAGTCCTCTTATTTTTTCTCATATATTTTAGAATTCCTTTTCTAGTTTTGTGAAAAAATGTCATTAACTATTTTGATAGGGATTTTATTGAATCTGTAGGTTGTTTTGGGTAGTATGGTCATTTTAGTGTCAGTTCTTTCTATTCTGAGCATGGTATAACCTTCCATTTATATGTATCTTCTTCACTTTTTTTCTTCAGTTACTTGCAGTTTTCTAAGTGCAGGTTTTTTACCTCCTTAGTTAAATGTATTCCCAAGTATTTTTTTCTTTTTGATGACATTATAAATGAGATTGTTTTCTTAATTTCTCTTATAGTTTGTTATTTGTGGAAAAATGCAACTGATCTCTGAATATTAATTTTGTATCCTGCTACTTTCTGAATTCATTCATACATTACATCTAACAGTTTATTGGGGATATCTCTAGTGTTCTCAATATATTTTATCATGTCATCTTCAAATAATGACGGTTTATTTATTCCTCTCTAATTCAGATTCCTTTTATTTCTTATTGATGGATTGCTTTGCTAAGACTTCCAACATTGTTGAATAAAAGCGTGCAAGTAGACATCTTTATCTTGTTTCTGATCTTAAAGGAAAACCTTCAGCTTGTCACCCATGTTAGCTGGGTGTTTGTCATATATAGCATTTGTTATTTTTATTGAATATTTTATTGTTCTGTTGCAGTTGTCCTAATTTTTCCCCTATTGTTTTCCAATGCCCCACCCTCCCACTTCCACAGTCCATCTCCACCCAGTTGTCCATGCCCATGGGCCCCTCATACATTTTCTTTGACATGTCCCTTTCCCTTATTTCCACCCTAATCTCCCTCCTCTTTCCCTTCTGGTTACTGTCAGTCTGTTCCTTGTTTCCCTGCCTCTTGTTCTATTTTGTTCATGTGTTTGTTTTGTTCATTACATTCCTTTTATTGGTAAAATCATATGGTATTTGTCTTTCATTGCCTGGCTTGTTCACGTAGCATAATATTCTCCGGTTCCATCCATGCTGTCACGAAGGGTAGGAGTTCTTTCTTTTTGCTGTGTAGTATTCCATTGTGCAAATATATCACGGTTTTTTTAATCTACTTATTTACCGATGAGCACTTATGCTATTTCCAGCACTTGGCTATTGTAAATAATGCTGCTATGAACATAGGGGTATGTAATTTCTTTTGAATTGGTGTTTCAGGATTCTTAAGGTATAATCCCTGAAGTGGAATCACTGGATCAAAAGGCAGTTTCATTTCAGTTATTTGAGGAAATTCCATACTGTTTTCCACAGTGGCTACACCAGTCTGCACTCCCTCCAACAGTGTTCTAGGGTTCCTTTTTCTCCACATCCTCACCAGAAGTTGCTGTTTCTTGATTTGTTAATGATGGGAAATCTGAAAGGTGTGAGGTAGTACCTCATTGTGGTTTTAATTTGCATCTCTCTGATGGCTAGTGATGCTGAGCACCCTTTCATATGTGTCTGGGCCCTCTGTATGTCTTCCTTGGAGAAGTGTCTGTTCAGGTTCCATTGCCCATTATTTAATTGGATCATTCTCTTCCTAGTATAGAGTCATTTGAGTTCCTTATATATTTTGTAGATCAAACCCTTGTCCCAGGTATCATTGGCAAATATGTATTTCCATACTATTGGATCCTTTTTCATTTTGATGATGTTTTCTTTAGTTGTGCAGAAGATGTTAATTTAATGTAGTCCCATTTGTTTATTTTTTCCTTTATTTCCCTTACCCTAGGAGATATATCAACAAAAATATTACTGCATTGGGATATCTGAAATATTACTGTGTATATTTTCCTCTGGGACTTTTATCGTGTCATGGCTTATATAAAAGTATTTTATCCATCTTGAGTTTATTCTGGTTATATGTTTTAAGTTGGTGGCTTAGTTTAATTTTTTATGCCTGTACCTGTCCAGATCTCCCAACACCATTTATTGAAGAAAGTATTTTTACTCCATTTTTATGCTTCTGCCCCCTTTGTTGAATATTACTTGAACATAGAGACTTGGATTTATTTCTGGGCTCTTGATTCTGTTCCATTGCTCTATGTGTCTGCTCTTATGCCAGTACTGGACTGTTTTGATTCATGTGGCCTTGTAATATAGTTTGATATCAGGTATTGTGATCCTTCCTACTTTGTTCTTCTTTCTCAAAATAGTACGAGTGTAGAATAAGAACAAGTCATAGCAAGAGAAAAAAATAAAATTTGAAACAAAAACAAGAAGAGGAAGCAAGAAGGTAAATAGAGTAAGAGGAGGGAGGAGCAAAATATGAGATTTGAAATAAACTAAAATATAAACACTAGTGACATAACAGGCACAAACTTGAAAGAAAATAAATGAATGTTAAAAATATTTGCAAGAGAGAAAATAATGTAAATTATGAAGACCACAGTGGAATTCGTTTCAGTAGAATCCACTATTTACCTCTGTCTTTTCTTTCTTGATGCACCCTTGGTAATATCAGATTGTGTCCTAGTCTGGACCTAGGCACCCGGTTTGAGATTACAAATGACCTACAGTCTGTGGTTGTTTCCTCCAGATTTGGCTGGACCCCACTCTTCTGCCCAGCTTTCAATCAACCCTGGGCCCAGGAGTGGTTCATTTAATGACCCAAGAAGACTGCCAGTACCTTCTCTACCTGTCTCCAGAGGGCGCCTCTAGTAGGATCAGGAGGTTGGTAACCCTGGATCACTCCAGATGTCATTATTCAGTCTTCAGAGAAGACGATGTGGGTATTTCCCGCCTCCTCACTACATATCTTGTTCTGTCCCAGATTCTTTCCAATAATGTATGATTTCTGGTAAATTAGGTGTCCATTTCCTGTGAGGGGCCAAGCTGTATAAAAGGGGCAGCTCTTTCCTGCTTGTCACAGATAAGGGCTTCGTCTAGACCCCAAGGCTGGGTGGGACCCTAAACCCTCCTTATGGTGCCTGTCTCTAGTCTCTCTGCTCTACTGGGTTTAATGAGTTTCCAGGGTTCCTCAGGATCAGGGTTTGAGGAACAGTATGGCTCATAGAGTCTGGTAAAGGGACCTTACAGAGTTTTACCTTCTTTCCCCTGTAGAAACACACCCAGCAGGGGGCTCCTGAGCCTGGCCTCATTGATCTGCACAGCCTATCATTCTGCAGATGGGGGTTGGACCCTCTTGTCAGCGAGGGGATCTGCAGGGCTGCAGCAAATTTCAGGTGTTCAGCTCCTGGCCATCCAGTCCTCAGATTTTCATTTTGTCACAGAAGGCCTGGGTCCAAGTTTTCCATTCTACAGTCCCCTGCTCACCAGCTGTGCTGGGTTGGGTCCCACAGTCCCTTCAGTGTGACTCTATTCCTCTGAGTTCTTTGTTAGCAGAGCAGCTGCGCATGCGCACATGCACATGCAAACACTGGGGCCCCGCTGAGTCTCTAGTCTTGCCTCAGCTCCCCTTTCAAAGAGTTTCTTTGTGGCCCCCATGCTGTAGCACTGAGCCCTGTGGGGACTGTTCTCCATGCACTCCCCCTCCCTAAAAATCACAGAGTCTCTCTCAGTCAGGGTTGGCCACTGCCTGTCAGATCCCTGACAGTTTTAGATCGTTTCCCTCTGGATCTCTCCTGGATGGCGTGGAAGGAGTCCCACAGTGATACGATAACACAGTGCATTGATGGGGTGCTGTCCCCACTCCCTTCAGAAATTTTCAGCCTGGGGAGGGCCTGCTCCTGCCACACTGTTTCTGGAGTCAGCATCTACCTGGCTGTCTCTCTCTGCTCCAGGAGCTTGTGGCTCCTGAGTCAATCCACAGCCACCCCCAATCTGCACTGCCAGAGGTGCTGGATTGGGTGGCAATGGAAGCAATTGTTGTGCTTGGAGAGGCTGGGCTGGGCTGCCTGTTCCTGGGGACCCTGTAGGCAGGCAGGCCCTTGCCCACTCACACACAGTCCCCACACTCTCATCCATGTATGCTCTCACTCACTCTCCACTGGATTTTCAATTTGATTGCTCTGTGGTTAGCTAAAAGACTGGTCCTGGTCTGGGTGCAAGTAGACGCAGCTTCCAGCTACTCTGCAGCCATCTTGGATAATACATGGCTTTTATTATCTTGAGTTATCTATCTTCTCTCCCCACTTTGCTGAGAATTTTTGTTATACATGCATGCTGGATTTTGTCAAGTGCTTTTTCTGCATCTATGAACATGATCATATGTTTGTCTTTCATTTTGATTATGTGGTATATCACTTTAATAGATTTTTGAACCAAACTTCCACCCAGCAATAAACTCTACTTAATCGTGGTATATGATTTTTTTAATGTGTTGCTGAATTTGGTTTGCTAATATTTTGTTTAGGATTTTTGCATTAGTGTTCATTGGGGATATTTGTCTATAATTTTTTTGTAGTGTCTTTGTTGTTGGTATCCGGGTAATGCTGCCTTTATAAAATGAGTTTGGGAGCCTTTATTCTTTTGAATATTGGGGGTAATAATTTGAGAATAAATGTTAAATCTTCTTTGAATGTTTGGCAAAATACACCTGTGAAGATTTTTGTTTGGGGGAGTTTTTTAATTAACTGATTTGATTTTATTGTTAGTAACATCTGTTCATGTTTTTTGTTTCTTCATGATCCAGTCTTTTTTTTCCTCTATTATAAATGTATATATTTATTTATTTTTATTTAATTTTTATTGTAATTTTCCATTACCATTTTGTCCCCTTATACCCCTTTCCCCCAGTAATCTCCACAATGTTGTCCATGTCCATAAGCCTTTTTTTCCTACTGATCCAGTATTGAAAGATTATACATTTCCAAGAATTTATCTATTTATTCCAGGTTGTCCAATTTTTGGTATATAATTGTTCATACTGTTTTCATATAGTCCTTCATGTTTCTGTGGTATCAATGGTCATTTCTCATTTTTTATTTCTGATTTTATTTATTTGGGTTCTCTGTCTTTTTTTCTTGATGAGTCCAATTAAAGGTTTAACCATCTTGTTTATCTTTGCAAAGAACTAGATGTTGGTTTTATTGAGCATTTCTATTTTTAATATTCTATTTTGTTTACTTCCTTTCTGATTTTTATTATTTCTGTCCTTCTACTCACTTTGGGCTTTATTTACTCTTATTTTTCTAATTTCTTCAGGTATAAGGTTAGATGGTTTACTTGAGATTTTTCTTGCTTCATGGGGTAGGCTTATATTGCTATGAATTTCCCTCTTAGAGCTGCTTTGGCAGTGACCCATAGATTTTTTATTTAGTAATTGGTTTTTATTTTTACTTTAATTTGTCTCAAGTTGTCTATTGTTTTATTTTGTGCTCTCATTAAGCTATTCATCCCTTAGTAGTAAGTTACTTAGCCTTCACTTGTTTGTGTGTTTTTCCATTTTATTCTTGTAAATTTCTTTATTGTTTCATACTGGTGTGACTGGAAAAGATGTTTGATAAATTTTCAATCTTATTAATTTTATTGAGACTTGTTTTGTAGCCTAATTTATGGTCTATCCTAGAAAGTGTTTCATGTGCTCCTGAACAGAAGGTATATTATGCTGCTTTTGAATAAAATGCTCTAAAAATATCAATTAAGGCCATTTTTCTGATGTGTCATTTAAGGCCGCTATTTCCTAATTGATTTTCGGTCTGGATATCTATCCATTGATGTCAAGTGAATGCTAAATTTTCCTATTTTGAATGTATTACCACAGATATTCTCTTTATATTTATCAATATTTGCATTATGTACTTGTGCTATTATATTGGGTGCACACATGTGTACAAAAGTTATATCCTCTTGTTGAACTGACTCATTTATCATTATGTAATGGATTCATTGTCTCTTGTTAGAGGCTTTGTTTTCATGTCCATTTTGTCTGACATAATTATTTTGTCTATTTTGTCTGACACAGTATATAGTGCTATGTTTGAATTTATTTTTGCTCCTGGCATATGTCTTATAGATTTTTGATTTATAGTTACCATGTCTTTCATATATACCAATATATGTTTATAACAGTTTTTTTTAAGTTTATGGTAGCTTACGTTTGAATATATTCTGAAATTAGTTCAATTTTTATTCACTACCCAAAAGTTAAGTTTTTGTTATTACTTTTTAAATTTCGTGTGTATTTGTGCATATCCCTTAATTTAATGTTGTAATTACATATGATTTTTCTAATTGTGTCTTTCAACTTTTGAATGAGGTTTATAGTTGATTGAACCTCTGCTTTTATTGTGTGCCTTTGTCAGTGAGAGTTCTTTTCTTTCCTGTATTTTCTTATTCATATTGTCTTCTAGATTGGAACATAAGAAAGCAAAAAACAAACAAACAAACAAACAAACAAAAGAAAAACAACCAAACAGAACAAAAAGAAGAAAAAAGAATCCAAAAAAATAACGGTAGTATAAACAGCCTCTGGGACAACTTCAAGTGTCCCAACGTTTGCATCATAGTGCTGTCAGAGGGAAAAGAGAAAGAGCAAGAAATTGGAAATCTATTTGAAGAAATAATGAAAGAAAACTCTCCTAATTTGGTTAAGGAAATAGACATGCAACTTCAGGAAGCACAGAGAGTTCCAAACAAGATGGATGTGAAGAGGCCCACTCTAAGAAATATCATAATTAAAATACCAAAAATTAAAGATAAAGAAAGAATATTAAAAGTAGCAAGAAAAAATCAGTTAGTTAGCTATAGGAGAGTTTCCATAAGACTGTCAGCTGATTTCTCAAAAGAAACTTTGCATGCTAGAAGGGACTGGCAAGAAATACTCAAAGTCATGAAAAGCAGAGACCTACGGCCAAGATTGTTCTACCCAGCAAAGCTATCATTTAGAGTCAAAGGGCAGATAAAGATCTTTCCAGACAAGAAAAAACTAAAGGAGATATTCATCACCAAATCATTATTATATGAAATGTTAAAGAGATTTATTTAAGAAAAAGAAGATCAAAACTATGAACAATAAAGTGGCAATAAATATAAATCTGTCAACAATTGAATCTAAAAAACAAACTGAGCAAACAAAAACAACAGAGACAGAATCATGGATATAGACAGCATTTTAATGGTTGCCAGATGGGAAGGAGGTATGAGGGAACGGGAAAAGAGGTGAGGGGATTAAGAAAATACAAATAAGTAGTTACAGAATAGCCACAGGGATGTAAAGTACAATATAGGGAATAGAATAACCAAAGAACTTACTTGACCCATAAACATGAACAATGGTGTGGGGTTTGCCTGAGGGTGTGGGGTTGCTGGGTGGAAGAGAACAGGGGGGAAATTGTGACAACTGTAATAGCATAATCAATAAAATATAATTTAATAAAAGATGTTGCTTTAACATTTCTTATAATACTGGTTTAGGAATGATAAACTCTTTTAGTTTTTTAGTCTAAGAAACTATTTATCCTTTAATTCTAAATGATAGACTTGCTGAATAAAATAATCTTGGTTCAAGGTCTTCGATTTTCATCACTTTGAATATTACATGTCAATCCCTTCTGAGATTGCAAAATTTCTGTGAAGAAATCCGCTTACAGTCTTATGGGTGCTCCCTTGTAAGTAACTAACTGCTTCTCTTACTGATTTTGTGATTCTCTTTTTGTCTTTGATGCTTGGCATTTTAGTTATAATGTCTTCTTGTGGGCGTCTTTGGGTTCATCTTAATTGGGACTCTATTTTCTGGACTTGTATATATATGCTTTTTTAACCAGCTTAAGGAAATTTTCCATCATTGTTCCTTCAAACAAGTTTTCAATTCCTTGTTCTCTCTCTTCTGTTACTGGTACCCCTATGTTGCAAATGTTGGTACACAGAGACTTTGTAAACTGTCCTCATTTTTTTTTAAATTATTTTTTCTTTTTTGCTGTTTTGGTTGGTGGTATCCACTACTTTGTCCTCAAAGTATTGATTCAGTCCTCTGTTTCTTCTAATCCATTTTTGATTTACTCTAATGTATTCTTCATTTTCTATAATATCTAATATATTCTTCATTTTAGATATTGTATTCTTTATTTCTGATTATTTTTAATATGCTTTTTCAC
Source organism: Micronycteris hirsuta (assembly GCA_004026765.1). Classification (NCBI taxonomy): domain Eukaryota; kingdom Metazoa; phylum Chordata; class Mammalia; order Chiroptera; family Phyllostomidae; genus Micronycteris; species Micronycteris hirsuta. The sequence goes on along the minus strand of PVJI01007689.1, from coordinate 55,506 downwards.
CTTTTATATTTTGTTGACATTCTAACTGAGTTCATCTATTCTTACCTAAGTTCATTGAGCATCTTTATAACCAGTGGTCTGAGCTCTGTATCAGGTAGATTCCTTGTCTCTATTTTATTTAGTTCTTACTCTTGCATTTTGTTTTGATCTTTTTGGGGGACCTGTTTGTCTCCTTATTTTGGCTATCTCCCTGGAGTTTCTTGTTTGTTTGTAATGTTTTGGGTAGATCTCTATTACCCTAGCCTTGAAAAAGTTGCCTTATGTAGAAACTGTTCTGTGGAGGCCATGGCACAATCTTCCTAATCACCTTAGCCAGGTACTCTAGGGGAGTCATGTTTGGTTTTTGCGTGCTCTACTTTTGTAGTTGAGCATCATTTGCTGTTGACACATCAGTGGCTCTTTATCCTCAGATGACTGGCTCTAAGATCTGGCCATGACTACATTTGATGAGCTGTTGTGTGCAGGCAGATCCCGCGGAGTATTAGTCACTATAGCAGTTCTCCGGTGCCTGCTGAGTCTGCTCTTTGTTGTGTCATTTGTGGAGGCAATTGGGTGGTGCTCCAGTGTGTAAATCTGGCTACTGAGTATTGGTTCTGGAGCCTGTTGGTAGTGCCTCCAGTGGAAGCCAATCTCAGCTGCTGCTTGTGCTGGTTTTGGGGCCTCTGAAAGAGCACGAAGTGATCGGTAACTGCTTTGCGTCTGTGCTGTGTCTTGAGATGCTTGTGAGATGCTATGCTGCAAACTTATCCTGGGTACCATTTGTACCAGGCTTGGACCCCTTGATGAGTATTGCAATGAGAGCTGAAGCCAGCCTTCACTTGTACTGGCCTGTGGTCACTTATTTGAAGCTATATCCCAGGCCAAGACTGGCCTAGAGCCACTGGATGAGGTTAGAGTGCACTTTGAGATCATTCACTGCTTATATTGAGTTTGGGGCCACTTTTAAAGAACTATAAGGCAGGCAAATTGAGGCCAACAGCTTCTTTTGGACATTTATGAATTCTGAGAGATTTTTGGAAAATCTAGAGTGCTAGCCGAGGCAGGATGCTTGTATGGAGGATCCTCTGGAAGAAGCTTGAGAGAGACAGGAGAGTTGGGTGGGCTGGGTCTCAGAGAATCACCAAGATGAGGAGAATGGTGTTTGCCAAATTAATGGAGAGTTAAGATTAGGTGCCTGCTTGTGCTGAGCCAACCGTGTGGGAGGAGAGTTCAGCCAACAAACAATGGTGCCTGCCAGCACTTCTGTTCATGGTTAAAGTTGCCCTGACCCCTGCTCCTCCAGCCCTTGCCCTAAAGTTTGTCAATTTATTTCTTCCTCTTATGTCTGTGGTGCCTCCTGAGCTATGGTTGCACTGGAGCTTAGAGCAAGTAGGTTTGTGAACAAGTGGTCTGTGCACGTTCCCTCTAAGAGAATCGCCTTGGTCTCCCGCAGCCCTTTGTCTCTCTTGTATGCAATCCCTGCTGGTTTTTACAACCAAATATTATGGGGACTCCTTTGCCTGGATCTGATACCTTGGGTTGTGGAGCCCACTGTGGGTCTGGGACCCCTTGCTTCTCAGGGTGAATTCTGAATCACCACACTGTGGGTATGGGACCTGTCTTCTGTGTCTCCACCTCTCCCACCAGTCTGGACCTGACTTATTTAAATTTTTAGTTACAGGAGCTCTGTTGGTTAGTCTTCAGGTGGTTTTCAATGATGGTTTCTCTATGATTTAGCTGTAATTTTTTTTTTTTTTGAGAGAGAGAAACAGGTTTTTATTTTCTAGGGTGAAGCCTTGGAGGAGCTGAGAGCATTTACGCTCGGAGCTCTGTTCTTCTCTGAGATGCAGCACTTCCCTTGTTCCCCAAAAAGCTAAAAGCCAAAGCCAAGCCCAATAGTTACCCATCTCCTTATCTTAAGTTGACTACACAAACAGTTCTCCAGTCTCTCTGGAAAGTACACTTGTGGGTCTCACAGTTGCCATCCGCTCCCAGCAGCTCTCTCCTTCAGGATCTGGAGTATGTTGTTCTCAGCCTCCATGTTGAGGAATACATGTGCCATGTTACACTGGATCATGGTGAAGTCCAGGAAGGCACAAGTCCCAAGAGAGTGGCCTCTCCATATGTCCCAAGTCCCAAGAGTCCAGATAGAGTCTACGTCTTCAAGGTAACAGATCAGCATCCTGCAAGGCAGGGTCCTTGGTGACTTTGGAGTAAGCTAGAGTGGGCATGAACAGAGCAGCAGCATGCTGTTCTCTCCCTTACTACACCAGGCCGCATGGCCATATCCTGACTACAACTGCCTAGCTGCTACATCACGGCTCCTTCTCCTCTACACTCAATCCACCCACACGGTTCCTGTCTCACTACTGGCAGCATAGCGGTATCTCCCTCACATGGCTGCTCTCTTCACTACAGATCAGCACTTCAGCCACCTACTCTCTAAGCCCTCTTGGTGGACCAGCCTCTTTTGCCTACTCTTAGTTTAAATACTGACCTGGAGCTTCCTACATTTCCTTCTGTGCAGCTCCTCCCACAATGAGCCACATCTCTCACAATGACCTACATTTGCCTGTTTCCTATATTATTTAAATCCTTTTGGCTGCCACCTTTACTCAGGGTAAGAGTGACTCAGTAACACAGGAGGAACTGCCTTCTTGCCTCTTGTGCAGATGCTGCACAAACCCCCAGCTATGTCACTAGTCACCATATATTCTGAAAGTCATGTACACTGGTTTAGCTGTAATTTTGATGTATTCATGGAAGAAGGCAAGCACAGAGTTTATTTAGTCTGATATCTTGACTAGAAGTCAACAACATAACTTTATGTGAAGGAAATGATCCATTTTCTATTGCGTATTCTTTTTTTAAAAGATTTTATTTATTTTTAGAGATAGGAGAAGGGAAGGAGAAAGGGAGAGAAACATCGATGTGATCTGATTTGATTTGTAGACAACTTGCTTCTTCAGGATTCTTAGCTTTCTGCTCATCTTTTGAGTAGACATTAAGAGATTTCCTTTAAGATTTCTGAGTCTGCTCTCTCACGTCTGTGTCTGTTTTTTCTTTGCTTCTGGAACTCTAATATGCTTTATGTCCTGGATCCCGCTGGAAGGTACCGAGGTCATCTTGGGTTCTCTTTTGTCTTGGTCCAATTGTTCGCAATGAGAGGTGAATGTTTCAATGATTTAAATCAATGACTTATGTCTAGTTTTTGTTTGTTATATATAAATAATATAAAATAAATGGCTTCGTATATAAAAGCACTTGCTAATAAAATGTATATGCCTAAATACTAATTTTGTTAAATAAATTAGATATCTAATTATAATTCCATTGGTTAAAAATAATTGAAGTAAATTTGTGATCAGTTAAGAGATACGATCCATTACACAGATGTTAACAATTATAGTTTCCATATTATGGAGGAAAACACAAATCAGAAGAAAACAGCAATTTTTTTTGTATTTTTATAACAAAATTGAATACCACTACAATAGATGGGCACAATGTATAATGAAATACTTTATTTTATAATGATTTCAATTGATTCTGAAAGAATGAGTTATCCATTTGAAGCATCTATTTTAAAAATAACTAATAAAATCAGAGTTAAAAAATTGGAAGCCTTTAAAAAGTTTGATTTCTAGTCACCTAAATTCATTTTAGTTGTAATTATCTAACTTAATATGATCTAAAATAAAATAGAATCGATTATGTTGTAACATGAAGAAAAAATATTTCAAAGTAATATGCATAGAATGACAATTTATCTTAAAAATTCTGATAGAAAAGAATAAATATCAATATTGATTTACTTTTAGTGGTAAGTACATAAATTATTTTTCTACTTTTCCATACCTGTAAGTCATTCTACAAGGAAATATACTATTTCAGTAACAGATAATTTAAAAATAATATTCTAACAATTAGAAGCTGTTATACATAAATATAAAAGGAGAGACTTTAAAAAGTCACTTGTTGGGTTGTGTTCCTGGATTCCATATCAGAGAATCTCTGATTGCTTTATCTAATTTTCTGCCTTGGCCTTCACCCCTACTCCTTTGTAAACTATCTTTATTTTCAATAATATCCTGGTATCTCCTTTCAAGTTATGACCTTTCCTCTTGTCTTTTTTTAAAGCTCTTTACCTCTCTTTGTTTTTTCTTTATAGTATGAATATCTCTCTTATTAGTAAGTCCACATTCTTTAGTCTGAATCTTGACACTGAGCACAGTTCTCTCATTTTAACCACCTCTTTGTTGAAACCATTAGCAGCCATGCCAGCATCTTCTCCTGGTTTCCTTTCTCCACTCTGGACAGTGTCCTGTCTCATATAGCATTATTTCTCATATCTCCCTTTTGCTTATTAAATGTTTTTGAGTTTTATTTTTTATTGTATTCTTTCCATAAACATTTAGTCCCTTTACATGTCCCTCTCCCCTGCAATCACCACATTGTTGTCCATGTTCATGAGTCCTTTTTCGTTTTTGCTCAATCCCTCTCCCCCATCCCTCCTCCCATAGCTGTCCTCTTGCTCTCTATCTATGAGACAGTCTCTTTTGCTTGTTAGTTCAATTTGTTCATTAGATTCCACATATGAGTGAAATCATGTGGTATGTCTTTCTCTGACTAGTTTATTTCACTTAGAATAATGTTCCTCAGGTCCATCCACACTGTCACAAAGGCTAAAATTTTCTTCTTTTTTATGGCTGAGAAATATTCCATTGTGTGCAGATGACATGATGCTGTACATAGGGAAGCCCAAAGATTCCACCAAGAAACTACTAGAACTGATAAATGCATTCAGCAAAGTAGCAGGACACAAAATTAATATCCAGAAATCAGTTACATTTTTACATGCCAATAACAAACTAACAGAAAGGGAAATTAAGAAAACAATCCTATTCACATTTGCTTCAAACAGAATTAAATATCTAGGAACAAACCTAACCAAGGATATTAAAGACTCACACTTGGAAAATTATAAGACACTGAAGAAAGTAATTGAAGAAGAGACAAATAAGTAGAAGCACATACCGTGTTCATGGATGGGAAGAAATAACATCATTAAAATGTCTACCCAAAGCAATCTATAGATTCAATCCAATTCCTATCAATATTCCAACAACATATTTCACAGAACTAAACCAAAAATTTCAAAAATTTATATGGAACTACAAGCGGCCCCACAAAGCAACAGTGATCCTAAGAAAGAACAAAGTTGGGGGAATCACACTACTTAATATGAAACTGTACTATAAGGCCATAGTAATCAAAACAGCATGGCACTGGACTAAAAACAGACATATAGATTAATGGAATAGTATAGACAGCCCAGAAATAATCCACACCTTTATAGTCAATTAATATTTGACAGAGGAAGCAAGCACATACAATGGGCTAAGGATAGTTTATTCAATAAATGGTACTGGGAAAATTGGACAGATACATGCAAAAAAATGAAACTAAACCACCTTCTTACACCACTTACAAGAATAAATTCAAAATGGGTTAAAGACTTAAATGTTAGACCCCAAGCCATAAAAGTCCTAGAAGAAATCACAGGCACTCTACATCTTTACCCTCAGACTAGGTAAGCTCCCTTAAAAAAAATTAATAACACATGTTACATCTTCAATATCTGTAATTTCCATTTGACTATACAATCCTGTTTGCTTTATAATGGAGGTGCATTCTAAGAAATGCAACCTTAGATGATTTTTTTGTGGTGTGAACATCAGAAGTGTGCACCTACACAATCCTAGGTGGTACAGCCTACCATGCGCCCAGGCTGCCTGGTGCAGCCTATTGCTCCTAGCCTGTACAGTGTGTCATTATTGTACTGAATACTGTAAGCAGTAGTAACACAATGTAAGCATTTGTGTACCTAAGCATTTATAAAAATAGAAAATATATGGTAAAATATGGTGAAAATATAAGTGGTACTTGTATATTCACTTACCATAAATGGAGCTTGTGGGACTGGAAGTTGCTTTGGGCAAGTGAGTGGTGAGTGTGAAGGCCTCAGACATTACTGTACAGTACTGTAGAATTTATAAACACTACACTTAGGCTACACTAAATTTATAACAAAAGACTTGTAAATAATTAACCTTAACATTTTTACTTTATTCATAGTAACACTTAGCTTAAAACAGAAACACATTGTACAGCTATAGAAATATTTTGTTTCTTTATATCTTTGTTCTATCAGCTTTTTATTTTTAATTTTATTTACTTTGATTTTCTTTTGTTAAAAACTAAGACACAAACACACACACATTAGCCTAGACCCACACAGGGTCGGTATCAGCAGTATCACCATCTTCCACCTCCACCTCTTGTCCCACTGGAAGGTTCCAGGACAGTAACACACATGGGGCTGTCTTCTCCTGTGATGACAATGCCTTCTTCTGGAAGACCTCCTCAAGGACCTGCCTGAGGCTCTTGTGGAGGTATCACTGTTTTCAGAGATATGTCTGTAGTGGTTTGCTTGATTTGTTTTTAATATTTTTCATAATAGATTTGCTTGTAAGCAAATAATGCACCATGAACATTCCTCTCTATAAGGAAAATCCTTCAATGTTGGGGATCTATGTTTTTCAACTTTTAAAGAGCTTGCTGAGGTCTGCAAAAGCTTAGCTGAACCTTTCCCCTGTGAATTTTCTTGGAGGTTTTCTTCTGAGTGTACCACCATGTATATGTGGTCTGATGATGGCTGAACTGTCATTACGCTGTGCATCATAGTAGGTTTAAGGAGGCTAAGGTCCTTACTCACATTTGGTACAGTGTTTCTCTAGAAAACACAACAGTGCAGACAACCAACTGTGCAGATACATTGTAGGTACTCAAAAATATATGCCGAATACTTGACTGATGGGGATGCTTTGCTCTAATGGGACTGCGCTGGTTCCTATATACAAGCTGTCCCGAGTGTGCCCAGCTCCTTATAAGCTTGAGGCCTTTTTATAAAAGAATATGGATGAAAGATATATAAATAACTTACCATGCTTCCTTTTTCTGACATGCACTAGACCATGTTTTTTTATACAAGCTATTGAGGCTTAGTCATATTGTGTGAGAAATAAAGTAGTAGTTATTCTTGCAACTCCAAAGAGATTCTGCTTTCTCTGTATTCATGAGGATAATAGGCCTAAGTGTGTGTAATTGCTGGCCTTGGTCCTAATCAGAAGCTGGAAGTACTCATGACATATTTCTTGTCTTCTGTCTGAAAATCTTCACAATGACATTAATCAGTGATCAGCTGAAGAACTGCAGACTGTGTGGGATAGAGCTGGGAAGGGAAGAAGAAATGCTCGTGCTTTGTCCAAAACAAATTTCTCCATTGTTTGACAGTTGTTGAGCAATAAAAAAAGATGCTTTGGATTTTATTTTTTCACTTGTGACCTGAAGTCTTTTGGCAATGCAATATACTAGTCAAGAACAATAGAAGGAACATTGATCTAATTACATATACTAATGTAAATCAACAAGATAAAATATCAAGACGATTTCTAAACAGTTTCAGAAAATCAATGCTATGAATTTAACACAATATGAAATATTTATAGTTTTAATTTCTCGGAAGTTATTATTTCTAAATTTCCCCAATTGTAGCTTCAAACATTGGGTGTTTGAAGATATAGTCTATACCCAAAGGGAGCCAAGATCATCTGGTTTCTTTCATAAGACTCTTCTTTCAAATTGTTCACACAAATTTCTTCTGTGAGGCAGGCATTCTGAATAATTTATAAGATTTCTCCTAAGAAAGATACTTATAAACCATAAACAAATTAAGGGGAAAGGATTGTGGAAAATTGCAATGTCTCTGAGATTTTTACCCTACCTGCAAACTAACAAGTTAGCCTGCCATGGTTTCATGGATTTTGGCAAAAGACATGAGACTCCTGGGTCAGAGATTCAAAACAGTGTGAGTATCATGTGCTGATTCCCTTTGCCACCCAAATTCTACAGGAGTGATATTGGATGGTCCTCTTGGTGGATTCTGCACGCGTAGTGGGTGTGTCAGTTAGGACCCCCAAATTAGGAAATCAGTGTTTTATAAGGGACTACAAACATGTCTAGCCTTTTTGCCAGAAAGGGAGTCTATCTCTAATTTGCAAGGCTGGGAAAGATAGCTCCCATGCTTACAAAAAGGGCAGAAAAGTGAGAAAGCCATGGATAATTGTTAAATAAATCAAGGGGTAAAGACTTAGTGCATTCCCCCCATCCCCTATCTGTCTTGGCTTAGACCTAGAGAGCAGAGAGATCACTTCAAATAAAACCAGATGCTTGTGTTATTTCAATTAACATAAATGATTAGGGATTTAGTTATGTCTTCTGTTTTTCTTGTCTTCATCATGGCTCAGAGTAATATTTACTTAGCATCTAGTAAGAACTCATAAATGTTTATTATTTGTTTATTGCTCAGAAGGATGACAAATAAAGTGTTGGTACATCTCATTTCTAGAGAACAGGCAGCAACTGTACAGATAAAAAACAAACAAAATGAAAAAACCCACTGGCTCACCTCTACTCTGACTTCAAACTGTGACTATTTAATACTGAATAATATCCAGCTGTAGTTAGAGAAGTCACCTAGTATAGAAAAAATTATCATTATTTTGGACCTGTGTTACACTGATAAAAGTAAGCAATGCAATATAGCATCACTGCATTTATGCAGAGGAAAAATAACAATACTGCCAGAAATTTTCATGTTTGTTGTATGTGTCAGTGCAAAACCTGTGATGAACATTTTGTTTTACCTTTGGGAAATTGATACCTCATAAACATGTGGCCTTCTCCTGCAGAATGTAGAGAACGGTAACTAAAGAGCTGTCTGATAGAAAAAGGGCTCCTCTCTGTCAGGTAAATGAGTCCTTTGAAGGCATCATGGTTCTGTTCAATACTCCAGAAGAGTTCATTAACCCAACACAAATAGACTATTTACTCCCACATAGAGGATTATGCTAATTAAATTGCTCTGTTTACCCACCTATGTCCAAATTTTCTATAATTACATTAATATCTCAAATCTCATTCCATATGTCTTTGTTGACGGCAGAGATGATTCACTCTTTAACTTGTACTTCCATAGATCTTAGACTTCATTATATTTTTTCAAAATCAGCTTTGAAAACTTTCCACAATATTGTTATACTTAGGAAGAGAGCCCAGACGGGGGAATTTAATGTTTTGTGTTTTTATAAATGTCTATAATAGTTATCTAAGGACATATTTTATTATTATTTTATTTCCTTCTTGTTAAGTTCAAAAAGTAAATTCCTTCCACCTAAAGCTAATTTCTACATCTGTGCTATAAATTTCATCTTCAGGAATCTTAAATGATAAGCATGTGTTTTCTTTTATATATTCAATTTATTTTTCTCTGGAAGTTTCCCACTAGCTTTAAAATTTGCTCATGTCTCCTTCACAAAGCACCAATAATAACAAATAACCTCGAGGCCTCTCATCTCTTTCTGATAAATTCATTCTTTATTTTACTACATCATAGCCAAACTTCTCAATAGAATTATCTTTGCCAATGTGTCTCTTTCTTTTTATTCCAATATGGACTTGTCTATTTTATGAACCACTGGAATAATTTTTATTAAAGTTAATACTTATATCCTGTTAACGGACTCTAAAAGAGATTTCCAGCCATTCTGTACATGTCTTCTCAGCTGCGAAGTTTTGACTACTTTTTTAAAAAATATTTCCCTTCCCTTTGATTAGAGCCTACCATCTCCAGGTTTTACCTCTCGCCTTTCTATTGTTCATTTTTCCCTTCAGGAGCATCATCATCTATCTTTGCTTCTCTTAAAGAATCAAATTCATCTATCTAAGGATTCTGTTTTCCTCTCTGTATTTTTTCTATTTTAATGATTTCAAGCATATTTGTGGCTTGAGTTGTAACACATTTTTTAAAGATTTTTTTTATTTATTTTTAGAGAGAGGAGAAGGGATGGAGAAAGAGCAATGTATGGTTGCCTCTCACAAGGCCCTCACTGGGGACCTGGACTGCAACCCAGGCATGTGCCCCGACTGGGAATCGAACCGGGACTCTCTGGTTCCCAGTCCACGCTCAATCCACTGAGCTACACCAGCCGGGCGAGTTGTAACACATTTATAAATGACGTACAATTATACTGTTCCAGCTCATATATATTCTTATTTCTGGAGCCATATATTCAACTGGCATTTTGACATTTTCTTTTGGAGACTCGAAGTCATCTAAAACTAAAATTCTTCAATTAGAACTCATTAAATATCCCCTTGAACCATTTCCCCTCTCCATACTTCTCCAAAAATACTATCTTATTACCCAAGCCAGAAGTCTTGAATCATCTTTTATCTCTTCTGTTTCTGAATTCATCAGCAAATCTCATTGATTTTTTCTCATACAGTTCTTACCACCTGTAGCCCACCACTCTCATACCACTCTTTCAATATCCTTTTCAAAGACGGCTAGAGTTTGCTTCCAAGTAGTCTATCTGCATCCACTCTGGTTTCCCTCCAAACTACAATGAAAATAATGGTTTTTAATATGTGTGATTCTTCAAAAAATTATCCATGTTGCTTTTATAGCCTCCCATTGTCCTAAGGACAAAGCAAACTTTTCAGCATGGTCAGCCATGCCCTCTCCAGACTCCCTCTGCATGTTCTTCCTCATCATCTGGGCTGTAGCTATATTGGCTTTTCTTTTGTTCCTTCATATTGCACAGTCTTTTTCCCCCCACAGTGTTGTGCACACATCATTGCCTCTGTTTGGATCTTCTTCTTGAGAACCATATAAGAGTCACTCAGTAATTAACTGATGGCATTAGAAATAAAAAAAAAGAAAAAACAAAAATCCAGCAGATGAGGACTGATGGTTTATAAAACAGAAAGGAATAGAAGGCAGTCACGGAATTGTGAAAGAAAGAAGAATGAGGTAAGGAAAGAAAAAACAATGAGAAGTGAGGAAGAAAAAGACCCTTGTTTCATTAAAAATATTATATACTTTATATGTGCTAAGCACTGTGTTAAGATGTTTATAAGTATTATCCTTAAGATAAATCCAAAGGAGGAACTATTTTAACTTGTCATGGGTGAGACCACTATGGCATAGGGAAGTGCAGATCACAGTGTGTAAGTGCTATGATTTGGACTGTGACTTAAACCTGGGTCTGTTTGAATGCAGTGAAATGGATTAATTTAGAATTTTTAAGCCCAAGATTACAATTGTAAATTAAAAATTTTGGTAACATAGAAGGCTGAAGAGCTATTGAGAAGTCTACCCATGTGGTTCCAACGTATCCTTAACTAGATCAAGAAAAAAATATATATAACTATCAAGTGACTAACTTTCATTGCAAAAATGTTTTTGATTATAGAGTAACAATTTATGTGGGGCATGAACAATACATATTTTTCTAATTTTATTGAGATATAATTCACATACAACATTGTATAACTTTAAGTGTATAGCATAATGATTTGATACATGTATGTAATACAAAATGATTACTATAAGTTTAGTTAATATCAATCATTTCTCATGGTTACATTTTTTTCTCTTATAATAAGATCTTATAAGATCTGCTCCCTTAGAAACATTTAAATATACAATACAGTAGTGTTAACTATGGTTACTATGCTGCATGTCACATGCCCAGAGCTTATTTATCTAATAACTGGATGCTTGTACTTTTTGACTACCTTCACCCATTTTTCCCATATCTCATCATCTGCCTCTGGCAACCATCGGTCTTTTTCCTATTTCTGTGAGGGCTTTTTGTTTTTTTTTTCTTCTAATGCCAGGCAAGTATCCTCTTGTAGTTGGCTTAAACAATTGTCTTGGTCTATTGGTTTATACTCTTTAATATTCAGAGGAATAGTTCTATCTCACAAAATCATTGAGTGTACTAAATGAGATAAAATATTTAAACATTTTCAAACTTCAGTTGCTAGTCCTGTCGAGTTTTAAGAAATGGTAACTATTGTTAATAACAATAATATTAAAGAGAAAAGAAAGAGAAGGAGAAAAAAGAAGAGATACGAAAGCAGAAAGCAAGCAAGATAGGGTCACAGTTGCAGTTCTGCCCTACTGACGCATCTTTTAGACTCCAAGGCTCCATTCTTATAACTTACAAAATTCTACTCTGTGCTCATATACAGGGTGGGCTCTTGGTAAAATCATAAAATCTGTTTTTGCTACTTCATGTACAGGTACCCTTCATTCCTAGTCATTCTTTCTTTAATCTTTTACCCTCCTACAGACATCCTCATTGTCTAGAACCCATCATTACTACTCCCATTCTAAGAGGTCAGCAATTCCTACCTTTTCCCTGATCTCTCCATGGCATATATTACTTGCCATGACCCAAATGCATCTGCTTTGTAAATTGTTATACCAATCAGTGTACCACCAGAGAAACAGAACCAGTACGAGATTATATTAAGATGCACTGTAAGGAACTGATTTAAACAATTGTTGAGGCTGGCAAAGCAAGTCTGAAAACTGTTTGTCAGGAAGGACCAACTAAAAGTTTTGGGAACAAGTTGAAGTTGCTATCTGCAGGCAGAATTTCTTCTTGTTCTCGGAAGCATCAGTACTGACTTGAAGGCCTTTCAACTGTTTGAATCAGGCCCACCCAGATTATCTATGATAATTTCTCTTATAATAAACTGATTGTAGACTTTAATGCTGTCTACCAAGTATCTTCACAGCAACACCTTGATTAGTGTTTGACTGAATAACTAGGGATAATAGCATAGCTAAGTTGACACATAAAAATGATCATGACAGTCCAAATCTTGTAAACCTGGCACCCATAAACATCTCATTAAATTATAGTTAATTTCCAAATAGAAGCAAAAAAAAGTCATGCTTCTGTCTAACATGATGCAACTATCCTTTGTGCAATCAAAACATACTAACTCTGCCCCGGAGAAAGGAAGGAAAGTCCTTAGGTGCATTCATTCTTCTCCTTTGATTTCTTGTATCTTAAATACTGTTAAGTATTGTCAATACATCTTATGTTAGAAAATAAGGGAAAAGAGTACACAAAGTCAAAATATTTTATTAATAATACAATTACTTTATAATAAAATAATAGTCATTTTGCAACTGGTCATGTGTCCGTAACTTGCATTTATAAGCACTCCTTCTACCACACACTACATATGCACTTTGCCCTAAGAAAGAACCTCAGCTGGTTATGATTCTTTGCTTTAAGGTATGACTCAAATCTTTATTCCTAAAAAGTCTGGGCAATTGGAAGTCCGACCTGAATTGGGTTATTTAGTTTTCCATTGACTTTAAGACATAGGACATGATAGAGTGCAGAGATGCCTTCTAAAGTATTTCTTACATTCCAGACATATTCTTACTTATCTCCATAGTACAGTAGCAATGCATTTTTCTGTCAGTAATTTGGATCAATAACTGCATCCAGTACTGCAAGTGCTTGTTTTTTCAGCTATTATAGCAGAGTTATAAGAAGTCCAAAGTGACTGAATGGCAGACTTAACCTCCAGTTCTAGGACTTATTGTTGTGTCTCATGATGTGAAGCATTTATCCCTTCAGAACTAAAGAAGAGCAGTGCCCAAGATCGCAGGGATGGCAAGCAAAATTCTGCTAACTTACTGCTAGCAGTAATAGTGAGAGGTACCACTCTCATTTCTGCCTTGTGATTTCTGGACCCATGAATCTTGGCAATGGGAGAAAGACCATATATTGGATGTTAATTTAAAGCATATGCACAGCATTCTGAAGAACACTGTCCCAGTCCTGCAAGGTACTGTTGCCACCTAGCTGGTGCTATAACCAAGTCTTCAGATGACCATCTCATCATGATAACAAGATGGCTGCTTCGGGATAGTGGGGAACATCATAAGATCAGAGCATTTTATGAATACAAGCTCACTGTCAAACTTCCTTTGCTATGAAGTGAGTTCCTTAATCAAAGACAATGCTGTATGTTAACGCGATGATATTGGAAAAGGCATTCTGGTAAGGCCATCCATGGTAGTTTTCACAGAAGCATTATGTACAAGGTCAGGAAAATCCATAGCCAAGACAAGTGTGGATTTTAGTAAGAACAAACTGCTTAATGAAAGTGGTTCAGTGGAACCAAGCTACTAGCAGCTAGGTGGCTGATTACCCCAGCGAAGGCTGCCAGATTGGGCACTCAGCGGTGGTTGCAGGCAAGCAAGTGGCCAGCTGTCCTGCCAAAATTTCTGCCCACTAGAAGGATTTTTCTTTACCATTTTCCTTCAAGAATGTCCCAGGAAGGGGCTTTAGTGCTGTCCAAATTTGGCTGATGCAAGCATATCATGCCAGAACCACCAATCTGAGAGAGTTTTCTCTTCTTTTGTCAGTTGCCTGTGAGGAACTCCCTATAAGGCCGTAATTGCAGGCTGGAAGACAGAGAGTAGTGTGGCAGGAATAGGGGCCATAGGCTTTTGGGCCACTTCCTTATACAGCTAATCTATGCCTTCAAGGCAGTGGCTGAATATTTAGAGAGGAACCCGAGGAATGTGAAAATTTTCAGAGTTCTACCAGGAATGGCTGGTAAAATAAGAATTGCTGGGAGGAAGTTTAGCACCAAATTAAAGGATCAATTAGATGATCAATTATGAATGAAAATGACATTGCTTTTCATAGTTCTCCATCTTATGTTCTTCTCAGATGTGGCTTTTCTTTAATAATGTCTTTGGATCTCAAGGTCAACCTTCAATGCTGGTCAAGACCATGTACCAGTCCCATGGCCTAGAACAAAGAGATAATTTTTCTGCTAAATAGCATCAAAGGGGATGTTTCTCAGAGTTAAAAATACCTATTTACCTCAAAATTTTTCTAAGTCTTCTCAACATATGCCAAACAACTCCTCTGTTTTAGAAATTGTCTCCATGCATTATTAATACCAGGCTGTGTTTGGAAGTATAAATATAATTATAAACTTTTATTTTTTAGCAAAAAATGTATGTCTTGAATAATTAGCAATTTTTTCTCTCCACTTATATATTTAATGCTTACTGTTTCCTGTTAGCTCAAGGATACTTGCATTTTCCATTCCTGCAGAGCGGAATAGGTAGAAGAGGCCATGAAGCTAGAAATCTGAGCTTGTCTAAAGCCCTAGGTTTATACTTCCCTCAAGATTTTACATCTTTTCTTTTATCCGAGGATTATTAAATAAAGAATATTGCCTTGCTTTCTTTATTAGTGATGATATCACATCTAAATTGAGTTTTTACCTTAAAGTATATAATACACTGAGTCACAAAATAAGCAAATGTTCATAACAGAATTTCAGCATTTCTTCATAACCTTTTCTAAAAATTAAAATGTACATTTAATTTAATCTAAAATTGTTGAAATAGCCCTGGCTGGTGTGGCTCAGTGGATTGAGTGCCAGCCTGCAAACCAAAGGGTTGCCGGTTCGATTCCCATTCAGGGCACATGCCTGGGTTGTGGGCCAGGTCCCCTACTGGGAGTGTAAGAGGCAACCACACATTGGTGTTTCTTTCCCTCTCTTTCTCCCTCCCCTCCCCTCTCTTTATAAATAAATAAATAAAATCTAAAAAAAAAATATCGAAATTATGTTATCTAAGCTTCACCATGCACATTTTATAAATACATTAACTAAAGCTTCCACTTTAAAAAGTATAAAAGCCATAACTAGAATAGTCAACTACTTAGTTTATGTATATATCAAAGTGTCATAGTACTTTGATGTTATATATATATATATATATATATATATATAACATTGTGATTTATAATGTGAAATATTGTGATTTATATGAAAAATATATATTTTATCATTCAGATGATTGAAATATATTTTGCAGATATATTTATTCTTCATTCACAATTCCTGGCTCACACCTTTCAATCCCCTTGGAATTTCCTAAGTGATGAGAGCAAAAGCCGTGTCACCAGGTATGCTAATTTGGTGACTTTTGGTCACCTGAGGGTATGACTGGTTGCCAGTAAGAGCCAACCATGTGGTCAGAGGACTGAAACTTTCAGTGCCACCCCTTGATTTCTGGGGAGGGAGGAGAAGCTTGAGGTTGCATCAATCATCAATAGTCAATGACTTAGTCCAGGGGTGTCCAACCTTTTCGCATCTCTGGGCCACACTGGAAGAAAGAGAGTGGTTTCAGACCACGCAGGACCATATTTTACCGTGTATAATGTGCACTTTTTCCCCCAAATTTTTGTGGGAAAAGTAAGGGTGTGCATAATACATGGGTAGTACCTGAAATACCGTGCATCTGTTCTTGTGTTTTGTAATTATTTGTTACATAAAATTTCTTGTACCACAATATGTTAAAAAATAAACGCTAAAATTCCCTTTATAATACAAAAAACAAGTATCTAAATATAAGTAAAAAAATGGAATTAAAAAATTAAAACAAAAGGTTTGTTTCCTGAAAATTGGGCCAAAAAAATGGGTGCACAGTATACATGGCAAAATAAGGGTAAATACATTGTGACACATAATCACAAAAAAATTTTATAATGTTTTAAGTAAATTTACTATTTTGCATTGGGCCACATTCATAGCCATCCGGGACCACATGTGGCACACGGGCCCCAGGCTGGACACCCCTTAGTCAATCATGACTACATAATGAATCCTTCATAAAAAAAAAACAAAAGAACAGCTCCTTGCTTTTTTTTTTAAATTTGTTTTACTTATTATTTTAGAGAGCTTCCACATTGAGGAACCAGAATGCTTTCATGTGCCACACACTCAAAGGCCCATGAGGACAGATATTTCTTTAGTCAGACCCCACAGAGTATATCTCTTCATCTGTTCATTCATACTGTTAAACATCCTCCGTAATAAATTAATAATCCAGTGAAAGAACAAGTTTTCTTGAGTTCTATGAGTTATTCTAGCAAATTAATTAAATCCAAGAAAGGTGTCCTGGAAACTTCTGATTTATAAGCAATTGATCAGAAGCTGAGGTAAAAATCTGGGCTTGTGACTGGTGCCTGAAGTGTGGGACTGAACCACTTACCTGCGGAATCTGATTCTATATCTGGGTAGATATTGTCAGAATTTAGCTGAAAACTCAGACACCCTGTTGATGCCCAAGAATTGCTTGTTGATGCGGCAAAGCATCCACACAAACACACACACTGGGTCTGAGTATTCTTTTACCTAGGTAGGTTGAACTTTATTTTATTCAAGTTCATTTAAATCTCTAGTCAGGATGATATACCTTAATAAATTGTTTTATGCTAAACAAATTTGTTTTTATAAGTAAATTTTAATGTATTCTTTATTAGTCATAGATTATATTTTCAAAATTTGTAAATTATATATAAAACAGATTTACATTGCTTATTTAAGACTTTTTGCAGCTATATTATAAAATTAAATATTTTATGGTAATGGAAGAGATACAATAAAAATGAACTATTCAAAATAATTATTTTAACTTATTTATTATAGATTATGATGCAGAATATCTAGTAAAATATTTCAGTATATATTTTGAATGTTTGAGGTAGAATTCATATATCATAAATTTACCAATTTTAAGTGTAAAATCAATGTTTAAAAAATTTACAAAGTTGTTCAATTCACAATCCACTTTTAAAATATTTGCACCACCTAAAAAGAAACTTTATAACCATTTTTAGTCAATCTCTGCTACCACCCCTATATCCAGCCAAAGACTGATCAGATTTCTGTCTCTATAAGTTTCCCTATTCTGGACATTTTATATACATGAAATTATGCAATATATATGTTTTTGCATCAGCTTCTAAAATAATTGTTTTGAGGTTCAGTCATATTGTTGTGTGGGAGAGGAAGATAATTTTCCCTACCCTCAAGATTCTTCTGACTGGTCTAATAATTAAAGAGACATGAGTCAAGATGGCAATGTAGGCAGACAGGCTCACCTCTGCGTACAACCACATCAAAATTACAACTACAGTATATAACACCCATCACTCAGGAATGTCAGAAATAGAGTTTAATGGAAGTCTGACAACTATGGAATTAGAGAAACCACATCCATCCAGACTGGTAGGAGGTGTGTCAAGTGGAATGGACTGGCCCCACACCCACATGGATAAAAATTTAGGAGGGATATCTCGAAAGCAAAGAGTCCCAGACCCACAACAGGCCCCCCAGCTCAGGATTCCAGTGCCAGGAATGTAAGTCCTCACTCTCTGGCTTAGCAAACCATCAAGGATTAAGTAGGTGGAGGAGGCTGCTGGAGCCCTAAGCAATTTCTCTTGGGAAACCCACAAACAAGAACTCACCTACTCAGATTCGCTCCCTCTGAGCTCTAGCACAAGGGTGGCAGCTTGAAGGGTACCAGTGGGATACAGAAAGAGACTGAAGTGTCACATCGGGGCAAGCAGAGACCATTGTCCCTTTGCTGAACCCTTTCCCTATAGACCCGCTAGGATGGTACCATATTTGAGACTCCATGAACCCAGCTAACACTGTGGAAACCACCTTGGAGATCCACAGAGGCTCTACTCCACCCAACTTACAAGCCCACCCAGGCTGCTTTTCCATAAGAATGGCTGATCTTGGCCCCTAAATACTATCAAACAAGCAACAGCTGGCTTCAGTGAGCTCTAGAAACAGCCAGATTAGAGTCACAGCTTGGCTTCACCTGGGAATCTCCAAGCCCAGCAAAAGTAGCAGCCATCTCAGATTGCTTTATAAGCTCAGGCAGTGTTCCCCAGGCTAATCCTGGCCTGCCACCCAGGAAACCCAGGGACAATGCACCCAGTAGAAAGCTACAGACCACATTAGAGCAACACTACCCTGCCCCTGCACAGCTGATCCTCCACGGAAGGCAGAGGTTTGTGGTCAGTGGTCACAGCCAATCCTTACAGCTAACCGGCCTGGGTAAATCCCTTCCATTGACCTGCGAACAGCAACCAAGTCTCAACTACAAGAGGAGGGTGTACTCAGACCACACAAAGGGCACACCTCAAGAACCCAGCCTCAGTGATAGGAAGGCTGTGCCACTGGACCCTATAGGACACCTATTATGTTAGGGCACACTATCAAGACAGAAAGTCATAGCAGCTCTACCTAATACATAGAAACAAACACAGGGAGGCAGCCAAAATGAGGAGACAAAGAAATATGGCCCAAACGAAAGAATAGATCAAAGCTCCAGAAAAAGAGCTAAACAAATTGGAGATAAGCAATCAGAATAAGAAGAAAAAAGAATTTAAAAAAAAGTGAAGATAGGATAAGCAGCCTCTGGGACAACTTTAAAAGGTCTCACATTCACCTCATAGGGGTGCTAGAAAAAGAGAAAGAACAAGAAATTGCAACTTTATCTGAAAAAATAGTAAAAAAAAAAAGCTTCTCTAATTTGGTGAAGGAAATAGACGTGCAAGTCCAGGAATCAGAGAGAGTCCCAAGCATGATGGATGCAAATAGACCCAGTCCAAGACACATAATTATTAAAAGGCCAAAGTTGAAAAATAAAGAGAGGCTTTTAAAAGCAAGAGAAAAGAAGTTAGTTACCAGAAGTTTGATAGATGGAAGAAGAGAGGGGGAGAATGGGTGGAGAAGTGAGGGGATTAAAAAGTATAGTGTTTCCTGTGTAGTAATTCTTGGAAGTGGCTCAGCTGGGCCTCCAGCTCTTCCCATACCTGGAAAGTGAGGGCAGTAAGCACCTTAAACTTCCAGAAGAAGCTACCGAAGAGAACCCCTCCCTAAGCCAACACCTGACTGCTCCAGAGTTGGAATCAGCAAGCATCCAGCCTCCATTTCCAGTCCCTGATTGTGTCATGGTATCCTTGGGGTGGAGCCTTGCTGGGAGAGGTCCTCCTCCTGTAGATGCACTTCCACACCTGGGACAAGGTGATTCTCCACCGATATAACCTCCTGAAATCCCATCTTGCCAAAATAACGGTGGGGATGTAAAGTACAGTGTTGGAAATGGAGTAGCCAAAGGACATATATGCATGACCCATGGCTGAAGGAATAGGGAACACTGGGTGGAAGGGGGATAAAGAGGGAGAAATCAGGACAACTTTAATAGCATAATCAATAAAATATAATTTAAAAATAAATAGACATGAGATAGATTAGGTGATTTTTTAATGTAAAAGTCTGCATTTTCCTCAAGTCCAGTTCATCAATATTTTTAACATTACTTGCGCTTTTAATGATATAATTAAAAAATCTTGGCCTAGTTCAAGGTCAAAAAGATTTATCCCTAGATGTTCTAAGATTTTTGTAGGTTTAGCTCTTATAGCTAGGTCTGCAATTCATTTTGAAATCATTTTTGTGTTATATAATGGCTAAAATTTGTCGTTTACTAAGTAGATGTCCAGTTAGCCTAGCTCCATTTGTTGAAAGATTATCCTATTTTCCCACTGAATTGCTTAGGGACTTTTTTTGAAAATTAATTGACCATAGATGTAATGGTTTATTTATGAACTCATTTGCTCTACTTATCTACGTGCCTAGTATTATGCCAATATTACCTTTTTAAAATTATATTTATTGAGGTTTGATGAAAATGTGAAAACTTGTACATGTTCAAAGTGTATAACTCAGTGAGTTTGATAATAAATGTACATCTGTGAACAAACTGACAGTAACAAGAGGGGAGGTGGGAGGGTAAAATGAGGGGAAAATGGAGAAGGGTTTTCAGGAACATGTATAAAGGACACGTGGACAAACCGAAGGGGAATAGGATCAAGGGTGGGAAATCGGGATGGCTGAGGTTGGGGGCAGTGGTGGGGGGAGCGGGAATGGAAACAACTGTTCTGGAACAACAATAAAAAATTGAAAAAAAAACTTATTTATTTTACAAAACTGAAACTTTGTACCCTTTGACTATTACCTTCCCATTTTCCTCCCCGCTCAGCCCCTGGCAACAGCCATTTTCTGATTCTATGAGTTTGACTATTTCTGATTAGTGTAGTCTGTACTCTATTTTTTGCAATGATAAAGTACACATCTTTCAACGTGGTTCTTTTTCAAACTTGATTTTGCTATTCTGAGTCCATTGCATGTTAGGATCATATTGACAATTTCTACAAAAAGCCTACTGTGATATGAAGAATTGCAGAGAACTTCTAGATTAATTTCAAGAGAGTTACCATCTTAACAATATTGAGTCTTTCATAAACATGGAATATCTCTCCTCTATTTAGATGCTATTCAGATCTTCTTTAATTTCTCATATCAGTGTTATGCACTTCTTTTGTCAAATTTATCCTTTGATATTGAAAGTCTTTTATTGTTATTGTGAATAAAATTATTTTCTTAATTTCACTTGCATATTGTTTATTATTAGTACACAGAAAATATTTTTTTTTTTCGTGTATTGAACTTGTGTCCTGTGACCTTGCTGAACTCACTTATTAGTAGATTTTTTGGAGTTGGAGGTTGGTGAGGGAGTTCTTTGGAATTTCTATATGCAGGATCATGTCATCTACAAATAAAGATAATTTTTCTTCTTCCTCCCAATACAGATTATTAAATTTCTCTCTCTTGCCCAATAACACTGGACACAATCTCAAGCACAAAATAAATAGAAGTGGGTAGAGTGAACATTCTTTCTTTGCTCCTGATCTTAAGGGAAATTCATTTAATATTTCACAATTATACATGTAGGGTGTTTTTTTAAGATGCCTTTTATCAGGTGGAAGAAATTGTCTTCTTTTTCTCATCTATTGAGATTTTTTATTATAAATGGATGTTAAATCTGTTTTTTGAATGTCTTGAGATTTTCATGTGCTTTTAGTTATTAAGTCTATTAATAGTGTGTATAATATTTATTGACTTTGTTATATTAAAATAAGCCTTGCAGTTTTGTATAAACCCCACTTTGTCAAGGTTTATAATTCTTTTTATGTATCGTTGAATTCAGTTTCCTAATATTTTGTTGAGAAATTTTGTATCTGTATTTATGAGATATTGTTCCATAATTTGAAATGCATTACTTTGGCTTTAGTATCAGTAACACTAACCTGATAGAATATGTTGGGAAGTATTCCTTCTCCTTCTATTTTTCTGATTGAGTTTGTAATGGACTGTAATTTCTCCTTTAAATGTTTGATAGAATTAAATGTTTGATAGTAAAATCTTCTGAGCTTGAGGTTTTTATTTGAAGGCAGACATTGTTATTACTAATTCAATTATTTTGTATGATACATCCACTTAAATTTCTTGTTTTTGAGTCAACTTAGTAGATTGTCCTTCCTAAAAAAATGTGTCACTTTTTTCCTAATTCATCTAATTTAGTAAGGTTGGTCCTAGTGATCTTTTATAATTCTTTTAATTTCTTTTACATCTGTGGTAATGTTTCTTTATTCATTCTTAATCTAGGTGACTTGTGTGCTGCTTTTTTTCTTGATGATTCTAGCTAAGCTGTTCCATTTGTTTTATCAAAAATTCAACTTATGATTATATTCATTTTCTC
Organism: Micronycteris hirsuta; assembly: GCA_004026765.1. Classification (NCBI taxonomy): domain Eukaryota; kingdom Metazoa; phylum Chordata; class Mammalia; order Chiroptera; family Phyllostomidae; genus Micronycteris; species Micronycteris hirsuta. Next base: position 33,101 of record PVJI01007689.1, on the reverse strand, counting down.
TAATGTTGTTTTTGCTTCCTATCTGAATAGTTTTTGCACTAGTTTTTATAATTTCCTTTCTTCCACATACTTGGAGTTTAATTTGCTATTCTATTTCTATTTTCTTAAAGAAAAAGTTTACCTTTCTAATATAGATGCTTAAAGCTATAAATTTCCATCTAAGCACTATTTTAGCTTTATCCCATAAATATTTATATGTTTGGGTTTTTTATTTACTTAAAACAAGTTTATAATTCTCTTTTTAATATTTGTTAACCCAGAGGTCATTTAGAAGTGTTGCTTAATTTCCAATTATTTATAGATTTCCCAAATTATATTATGTTTTGTATTTTCAAATTTAATTTTATTATGGTTGGAGTGTATACTTTATAGGAATATGATTTCTATCAAATGAAATTTATTGAATCTTCTTTTATAGCCTAACACATAAGAGTCCCTGCTCATGGTCTTCACCAAAAGAGTTGGATGGATGGAAGTGGAGCAGTCCCAGGGTAAAATTCCAATCTACTCGTGCCTGGAAAGTTTCTGATAGAGAATTATCTATTTGCTATTTAAGTGAGGGATAAAACCTCTGTAGTCAAATATTGTTGCTTAACCTAAAATATTTCATATAAAACTGTAACACAGTAAGTATCATTCTGAAGAAATGTTCTGGATTAACATAGTTATGCTGTCATAAAATATTCATTTTAAAAGAGTTTGATGTGATTATAAAAAATTATCCCTCTAATTACAGAGTCGAAACCTTCTTTGATTTCTACTCAGGAAGAAAGTGTGTATATATTTGCTATTAAGATAAAAGCTTGAAGCGAATGATTCAATGCACTATCTCCACCTGCATCAGACTCTATGCTGATATTGATCACAGTAACAGGGAGTTCAGGGAACATTAAAGAATGTATACTTGAATAATAGAGAACATCAAATATTATGAAGGCATCGTATGATATAAAAAACTAAACTGATATATTTTGCCTGATTTTTTTTTTCTACAATAGGAATGCAAGATCTTAAAAACAAAGAAAAGCAAAACCCCCCAGAAAGCAGCTGGAATGTTATACTATTTTATTTGGTAAAACAAAGAACAGAGTGAACAAAATGTCAAACAACACTGACACCTTCTTCCCCAAATACCATCACCAAAATGTTTCTGCTCACAATACAGACAATAATTTCATTTCTCCCTCTACATTCTTCCCCTCTCTCTCCCTCTTTTTCTGTTTCTGTCCTTTCTTCTTTCTCTTCTCTCTTCCCTTTCCTTTTTCCTCCTTTTCCTTTTGTTTTCTTCCTCTCCTTTTTCTTTATTGTTATTATTCCTCCTCCTCCTTCTTTCATCTTATATCTCCTGTGTTCCTTTCTTACTCCCTATTCTCTCATGAAAATGGTGACCCAAAACCACTACCAACCAGAGTTGAAAGATTCAAGACAAGATATTTATAAAGTTGACATTGATTCATCTCAGAACAAAAGCTGAAGAATATCTTACTTTTTAAATTCCACATTATAAGTTATGGCTTGTATATTAAATAAAATTCAAAATAAGGTTGTATAAAAATGAAACAATAAAGTAAAAAAAAATAGCTAGAACAATCTTAGCTTTAAATATTGTATATAATATTGAAACATTGAATTTAAATCTTTAATATTTCTTTTTTATGTGCGATTAAAATTTTCTAAAGTTTCACTAAAGAGATCTATTAAAAATCTTGATTTTATATGTTCTATGGACCTGATACCATGCTATGTATGGGAACAGGCACAATATGCGTAGGGTTTGCACCCTTTCTGTATAAGAGCTAACAGTAGTATGCTGAAGTATCACCACACATGACAAAAACAACAAATTATTGGGCAATGAATACTGAGCAGCAAATAAATGTAAATAGATGAATGAGAGCTTTTTCATTTGGAGTGGTTAAAATTGTTTCAAGTTTGAAATAATAACATTAATTTAATTTTGTTTGTATTCATTGGAAATGATGCTATTTTAAGCTATTTTACTATACCCTACTAGAATGAGGAGCCTGGAATATTCATGTTTTAACTTATTTGTGTTTCTGATTTAATATGTAAAATTAGTATAATTAATATACATTTTAAATTTTTATTTTATAACTTGTTGAATATCTTGAATCATTAGTCAAACTTTGGTTTGACATACTCTCAAATAAATTTTCCCAAGCTTAAATTTCATTTACTTTTGAAATCAGAGTGTAATTTTAAGGAAAATTTAATCCATATGTTTTTATTCATTAACTCTTAATTGTTAAAGAACATTATTGTTTCTAAATGATATTTTGTTCTGAAGAAGTCTTTTGAGCTATTTCAATAGCATTTTAATTCTCATTATAAAATACAATGATTAATTTTTGCCAAAGGATTATGAAACAATTTGGAAGCAAATAATCTTCTCAGGTCGTGCCTATTGTATATCCTATTCTTTAACTGCATTGTTGCCACCGACATGAGACCCTGAATACAACAGTATGAAGTGCAGTAAGAGAGGAGTTGAACACAAAGCAGTACAAGGCAGTTGTGGAGTAGTCTTATTTTCCATTTATGAATGAAAAAAAATTTGGATTTATGAGTAAATGAAGCAGGAATGCGTATGATCATTAGGTTTGTTATAGATCTTTATAGTGATTAAAATGAAATTACTTAAGGTATTTAATGATTAAACCACACCAAAATGCAATATATTGAGAGAAAGAGAGAGAGAAAGTCTACTTAGTAAATTTGTGAGAGTGATTAAATGAGATAAGAATATTGATGGATAGCCTTGGCTGGTGTGGTTCAATGGATTGAACGCCAGCCTGTGAACCAAAGAATCTCTGGTTCAATTCTCAGTCAAGGCACATGCCTGGGTTGTAGGCCAGGTCCCCAGTAGGGGGTGTGCGAGAGGCAAATTCACATCAATATTTCTCTCCCTCTCTTTCTCCCTCCTTTCCCCTCTCTCTAAAAATAAACAAATCAATTATTTTCTAAAAAAAGAATATTGATGGATAACATCCTTATATTCTAGTCAGGGAAGCCAGTCCTGACATAGTTGAATGATAATAGCAAAGCTTTCAGGCTGAATCTATGAATTAACGTCACGTATCCATCTATTCAATCACCACCTAAACAAAGTAGCCACAACTATGAAAATGTCATGTAAGAAAAGGATAGCCAGAGGGACTGCATTCAACGCAGTTGAAGTAGGTAGTTGCTAGTGACATCAGAACAGGGTTCACTCTGAGACTATGTTCACACAGGCTGTCGCTGAAATCTGAAGTCCATAATTAGAGACTTATTCTTTTTAGTAAAGTCTTTTTCCTCTAAAACAATTCATATCATCCTGTGAAAAGAAATACAGTAATTCTTCACTTAACATTAGTGATCAAGTGTGTCAGATTCTTCTCTGGGATGATGAGTTTTAATAGGGGAGGATAGATTTTGTTTTTTTTTCAGAGCTTTGATAAATTTAGATATATTTGTAAAAGTCTTTAAGAATGTACTCTATTTGCCCAAGATCCCATCTACATAGCAGAAAAAATAACTTTCTGCCATGCTCATAGTCAATGCCAAAAGCAATCTGTTAGAGGAATTCTGTAATTGGTTGTTACTTATAATCCAATAAAAATCCAACAATAATATATTGGCAAAGTTTCTGTTGGTGTGAGTTTCATGAATAAATTGTATTTCTCCCTCTTTTGAAACACAAAATGTCCAGGCAGCAGTTAGATGCTGATCCAGCTCTACCTAGTTAGGTTTACAGTTACAAAAAAAGGGATGAGTTTTCTGTCACAGATGTTAGAGTTATTACCAAAATATTAGAGATGAAAATCTAATCTATAGAATGTATATGTGGCAATTTCCCAATCCTACTCATAAGAGATGCTTTATAGTAATAATGCCTGAATTCCTTCCTTTTTTGTCAATTTGAGATCTTTTCCAATATTGCACTCATTTTATTATCACAAATTCATAAGGGAAAACATTATTGTCATTGTCCATTTTTATAGATGTAGTAACTGAGTCTTAGGCTAACTATGTAAAAGCCAAATCTTTGAAGTGATAGTGTGTGGTTATATTCTATGGTATTTTAGTTCCTGCCTCAATCAGTAACTCTTTTTCTCTTTCACAATGTGAGAACTATAGAGCCTTCAAAATTTCTGTTAGAATGCATTTTTGTGCTTTGCACAATAAAGTTTCTGAAGTCTTATAGGGAACAGCCTCAGACTCAAGATGTATAAAACTATCCAGGAGATCTAATATCTGTGTGGGCTGATAGATTCCTTTTAGTTCTTCATTCTTACTGCAATGAGACCAAATCAAAGTTGTAATTTTTGGAGAATTTGGGATGGTAAATTCAGTTCAGACCTTGATGTGAACTGTTCTCTGCATGGTAATAGGTAATTGAATAGTAACAGGTATAAGTGCATTCGGATGTGTAGGCTAGAGGCACTAAGTTGCAGCCTCAAAGAGGTCACACTAAAATGAATATTTTAAAAGGACTATAAAATTGCATCTAAGATAGATGGGAAGCAAAAGCAATATTTAAATGAAATTGTTATGGATATAAGTCACTTTCTAGGCATTATAACTATTTCTAACATAAAATATGTTTTTACGTCATATATAAAACATTGTTATTATTCACATCTATGACATGTTAACATATTAAAACTTAAATGTTTAATGCATATATTAAAATTTTGTGTCATCGTTAACACAGCTGATAAATTCTCTTTGAAAAAATAATGGAAAAGATATATCAAGAGAGATAATTTTTACAATTAGAATAAAAATATGTAACTTAAACTGTAGTGAAATAAAAATGTCTATCTCAAAGTTCTGAACTCCTTTTTTTGTTGTTCATGGGAATTCTAGTGCCATTTGTTTTCCTATTAAATGACATTTCAAATACTTTACTATAAACACAAATCACATCTTCTTTCAAGAAGGCAAATGGCAAACTATGTTTGAGATCTTGCTTGCATTTCCAAGAATTACCCAAGACTAAATAGAAGAACAGTTGCTTTATAGATTGTATCTGAAGTAAGCAAACAGAGACAGTAGATTACAGAAAACATGTCACTTAAAACTGACATCTGCCCTTTAATTTACCACCATCGTCCTAAACCCTGTCACTTCAGTTGACATCTGTTACACATCCTGACACATGAAGTTCTGGAAAAGCACAATCTTATCTGAGGGTGGTAAGGAAAACTATATATATACACACATATATAAAAATATATGTGTCTATGTATATATAGACATGTATATATATGTGGGTCCAGCAGAAGTAAGGCCTGTTTGAGTGTGGTTGGTAGGGTAATAATGTGAGTGTAATAATTTATAGTTTTAATTCAAACATTTCACCTCAAATGCCATATGGTGTGCTTAAGTATAATATTGTTATGTTACAGAATTATATGCCATGATTAGAATGTCATGATTTTGTAATAAAAAAAGGGGCGCTATACTTGCCAGACCCTGTATATATATATATACACACTGCTATGATTTATCTATAGATAAATCATATGTATATATATATATATACACACTGCTATGATTTATCTATAGATGTGACTTTATCTTTTTAGCCCTTTTAAATGTCAAAGAAACACTGTTATTCATATGCTTGTCCACCTAGATTTACTCACTATTGCTGTTGGAGACACTTTCAGTTCTATCTGCCCAAATTATACCTCCTTTCTGATACAGAAAATTTCCATCATTAATTTAAATTCTTTGAATCACAACATCTCAAAAGGCCTTTGTTAGATATATGCATACTTGAGATGAATACACTATACATATACTTATGCTCATTATCTCCCGTTGAATTAATGGAGAAGAGGTCCTTTGAAATAGAAAGATTTACACCCTAATGCAACAATGACTTGAAGACTCAAAGAGCAGCCTAGCTGTAGTCCTTTGCTATTCAAGGTGTGGTCCACTGATTAATAGTATCAGCAACACTGAGAGGTTGTTAGAAATGCAAATTATTCCAACCCTCTCTACTACGTACTGAATGCCTTAGGTAAGAGTTTCTTAAAGTAATTCCAGTGAGTGCTAATGTTTGTCCAGTACTGCTTTAAACTTGAGATTAGTGAGAGCCCCCGCCACAAGAGAAGAGGGGATGAGCAGAGCTGGAACAGGTATTTCACAAACCACTTATAATTATTTCACACACGGATTTACATTAATTCATAATCTCATTACATTTACCTACAAAAATCATGATAAAAATTAAATGGTCAGTATGGGTCTATAACTATACCTATTTTATTTGCATATACCATGATAACATAAGTAGGTTTAAAACAGTCCATCTCGGAACACATACTTAAATAAATTTTAAACAAATAGATAATTTCTAAAATTTTAGAGTATTCCCTAGGGCAGTTAAGATTTTAAAGAATCATTATTTATGTAGCTATTTCTATATGTAATGCCACTGCTTAATTATTGAAGGTGAGTAATAGAAAAAACAGGACAGAACAACCAACCCAAAAAACTCCAGATGTTTAGTAATTATTTCACACTTATGTGAATCATAGAAACATGGAATCAAAGGGTTTATTAGAGCCTGTGACATCACCAAGAATCTTTTAGTTTGCAGATTATAATTGTGCTCACTAAAGTCATAAAGTCTTTAAATAAGTGCTATTGTTGAGTGCCTACTTATTTAGTTGACTATTCAAATGGAGAATATTGCATGTGCTTCTGCTGAACATTATTTTGTTAGATTTAGTTCATTGCTCAAGCCTGCTGAGAAGTTGTCAGAGCTCAATTTTATCATCAAATGAATTCACTGCTCTAGTCTGTTTTAAGACATCTAGAAATTTTGTACGTATGCCTATTCATGTGCACACTTTTTACAGAATATCCTAGGGGCCAAATAATTTCATAATTCATATTTTTCAAATTTTAGAAATAAAATATACCTATACAATGTGTAGGTGTTTCTGTTATTATTCCATATATGTATTACTGAAAGTCCTTGTGTTCTGTAATATGGGACACTAAAATGAATAGGGATTTTGGGAAAAATAGGTTTGTGGCAGACCACCCAAATCCTGTTGAATTGTGTAATCAGGACAAAACAGCACAACAAAAACAGCACACAATAACTGTTCTAATAAAAAGGCAGTGCCACCCATCTCTACTGGCATTTGCACTTAGCACCCCAGTGAGTCCTTTAGAACACAAAACCATGGAGCAATTATTTTGACTCTGGTGATGGAAGTCCTGATGGGTGTTTATTATTAATGGTGACCACTTTGTATTAAAAAAATAACTTCTGGATTCAAGACTCCAGTCATCTGATATTGGTTGACCTCTTCACTATTAGCTCCCACTGTTCCTTTTAGAGAGACTTTCTTTAGAGCAAGCTAATAGGTTACAATGGCCCTTGGATGTGATTTCCTAGTCAGATGTTTTCACTTTTCACTGTTTTACTTACCTAGAATTCCATTCCCTAGTCCTCTCTGTATCCGATTTTTATTGTCAATTAATTGTGTATCTCAAGGAACATCTCCTTTTGTGACAATCCATTCTTAGCAACTGTTCCTTATATATTGCTATAGAGCTAATTACTAATTACCCATTATAAATAATCATATCATACTCAACAAATAAATACCTGTCTTGAAAATTCGTATATCAATATAAATGTGGATTTGGATATAGTTACACATACAGATTCCCATTCTCATCTTAGTTCATGTTATTACATTGACAAAAGTGTAATCATTTCAATCCATATATCCACAACTCATTTCTATTAGTCAATATTTCCCAGCGAACATAGATAGATAAATGATAGATAGATATAGATGATGTAGATATAGGAGTGAGAGAAAGAGAGAAGGATGGAGAGAGAGAGAAAAAGAGATTGAGATGGAGATTCTGAGGAACTGGCAGAAATCCCAGAAAGAAGTTAGTATTTGAGTTCAAAGGCTGGCTGGAGGAATAATTCCTTCCTCTTAGAAATTTAGTTTTATCTCTTCAGGCCTACAATGATTGGATGAGACCCACTTACAACACAGAAGGTAATTTGCTTTACTCAGTCTACTGAACAAAATGTTAAACAGACCTAAAAAGCACTTTTACAACATCTAGACTAGTGCTTGAAACAACTGGGCGCCTATCATAATTTAGTCAGGTTGACATGTAAAATTAACTACTACATTGTTTAACCATAGCCTTTCATTTAGAGCATTTCCAGTTTGCCGTTACAAACAACGCTGCAATGAGTAAGCTTACCAAAGCCATTTCATATGTAATCATGTGCTACGTAACAATGTTTTAATCAACAATAGATTGCATATACAACAGCGGTCCTCTAAGGTTATAATGAAGACAATTTCCTGTAAGAAATGGAAAGGTCTTCAGAGTCGTGGCTGCAAATTCTTGGCTGAGGACCTAAGCTCCTGTGCAAGGACACGGGTCCACATGAGCCGTGCAAGTATTAATTAAGCATTACTGCCACTTTAGTAAAAGCTTTCTGTAGTAGGGTGTAGCCGGCCTGTCACTGCACTTTGGAAATATTTCCAGGTTGTAATGATGTAAATCATAGATAAATTTTATTTCTTCCCTCATTTCAATGCCAGAGTGAGCCCTTTATGCCAGGTAGAGTCAATGGAATGAAAAGTACATTTCCAAAGTTAAAATATTCAGTCTTCAGTTTTATGCTCTCTCCATATTAAATGCCTTTCTTTTTATGACTACCACAAGGTTCCTTAATCTGATCACTGCTTCATCATACAACAGCCAAAACCTCATTGCCATGACGATCTTTATGTTCCTTTATATCCCCATGTTGATTTCTAATTCTTACTGACCCTGGGGTCACCTTTAACTCCCTCCTGACAGTCACCAGCATAGCGATCTACACCATGCCTAGCCAGTTTCTCCTGGATATTCTCAATCAGTGCAGCACAAATCATGCCCACGCAGCATCGTGGACAGTTTCGATGTTCTGTTTCTGACACTGCCGGAAGCAAGTAAAGGAAGGGCTTGTGGGACAGTATTTAAAAAGTCCACAGTAATGTTCGCTAATATCCTAGGTCTTCATATTCACTCCCTACTCACTCAGTGACTCAGCCAGAGCAACTCCCAGTCCTGTAAGCTGTATTCTTTCTAAGTGTCGTATAGGGGTTTGCCATCTTTTATCCTGAATTTTTTACTGTACCTTTTCTGTATTTATATGTTTAGACAGCATTCAGTCCAGTATCATGCTATACAGGCTTGTAGCCAGTGAGCAATAGACTGCACTATGTAGCCTAGGTGTGTAGTCGGCTTTATCATCTTGTTGTGTGTAAATGCACTCTAGCGTGTTCACACAACCATGAAATCACCTAACAATGCATTGCTCAGAACCTGTCCCCATCATTGAGCAATGCATGACTGCACACACAGGTACACCTGCAGTATTCATTTCTAGAAGTGTAGCTTCAGGGTCATTTATTATGTGCACTTGTTAATTTTATATTTACTAAATTGTTATTCCAAGTGGGACCATGGCAAAATATACACTCTGATCTGCAGGTTTGACAGTTCCTGTGTCTCCATACCCTCCCCAACACAGTATGTTACTAAACTTTTTGAACTTTGACATATGAGAGTTGGTAAATGGTACCTTATTGCTTTCCTCTTACTATAAACGAGCTGGGCCATCCATAAAATGTTTAGGAACCTACTTGTGTTTCCTTCTGTGAAAAATTGTTCATATCCTTTGTATGTTTCCCATAACATTCTCATAACATTGATAACAATATTACCAATGTTAACATTGGTAAACATTGATATTTTTATGATAAAGCACAATTATTTCTAATAATAATTAAGAAAATAATAAATAATGCTGTTTTCTCCTTCTGTTTAAAAGTAGATAGTTCCTATGACAACTTTTGTAAGCTGAAATTGTAGTGAAGTGAAAAGTATACCCTGCTTTCCAAAAGCTTGAATTACACAACCTGAAGTTCAAACATGATGTGTACAGATAAATGAAGTTTTATTAGTGAGTAAAATACATATTTGTAAATATCACCCAAAGCAAGAAACTGCTCCACAAATAGCTTCCCACTGTGACATGTCCAGTCACTATCATCCCATCCGCACAGGTAAAGTCATCATAATACATTCCAGTTATGCCTCATTTTATCTTTTATGTACTTTAATTGTATTTTTCCATTACCACATATGCCACTTATACACACCTCCACCCTGCAATCAGTGCACTATGGTCCATGTCCATGAATACTTTTTCCTTCTGTTCCATCCTCCACCCACTAACCCTCCCCTACCAGAGCTGTCAGCCGGCTCTCTATCTATGAGTCGGTCTCTACTTTGCTTGTTAGTTCAGTTTTTTCATTAGACTTCATGTGAGTGAAATAAAATGGCATTCGTTTTTCTTTGACTAGTGTGTTTCACTTAGAATAATGTTCTCTTGGTCCACCCATACTGTTACTGAGGGTAAAATTTTCTTCTTTTTTATGGCTGAGTAGTATTGCATTGTGTAAACGTCCCATAGTTGTTTACCCGCTCATCTACTGATGAATACTTGAGCTGCTTCCATATCTTGGCGATTGTAAATAATGCTGCAATGAACATAGGGGTGCTTATGTTCTTTCGAATTAATGTTTTGGGTTCCTTCAGATATATTCCCAGAAGTGGAATCACTGGGTCAAAAGGCAGATCCATTTTTAATTTTTTGAGGTAACTCCATATTGTTTTCCAAAGTTTCTGTACCATTCTGCATTCCCACCTACAGTGCAAAAGTGTCCCCCTTTCTCCCCATCCTCTCCAACACTTGTTTGTTCATTTATTGATGATAGCCATTCTGACAGATGTAAGGTGATATCTCATGTGGTTTTAATTTGCATTTCTCTGATGATTAGTGATATTGAGCATCTTTTCATATACCTATTGGTCATCTATGACCTCTTTGGAGAAGTGTTTATTCAGGTCTTTTGCCCACTTTTTAATTGGATAGTTTGGGTTTTTTTTACGTTGAGTGCTATAAGTTCTTTATAAATTTTGGTTATTAACCCCTTATGAGATGTATCAGCAAATATGTTCTCCCATTCCATAGGTTGCCTTTTTATTGTGTTGGTGGTTTCCTTTGCTGTGAAAAACTTTTTAGTTTGATGTAGTCTATTAGTTTATTTTTTCTTTTGTTTCCCTTGCCTGGGGAGATATATCAGATAAAATATTGTTACAAGCAATGTCCAAACTTTAACTGCCTATGTTTTTGTCTAGGATTTTTATAGTTTGGGGTCTAACATTTAAGTCTTTAATCCATTTTGAATTAATTTTGTGTGTGGTATAAGAAGGTAGTCCAGTTTCATTTTTCTACATGTATCTATCTGATTTTCTCAACACCATTTATTAAATCAAATATCTTTAGACCATTGTATGTGCTTGCTTCTTCTGTTGAGTATTAATTAACTATAAAGGTGTGGGTTTATTTCTGGGCTTTCTATTCTGTTACATTTATTTATGTATCTGTTTTTAGGCCAGTACCATGCTGTTTTGATTATATGTCCTTATAATATAGTTTCATATTAAGTAGCATGTCTCCTCCAACTATGTTCTTTTTTCCTCAAGATCGTTTTTCTGTGAAATATGTCTTTGAAATCTTTATAGGAATAATGTTGAATCTATAGATTACTTTGGGTAGCATGGACATTTTAGTGATGTTTATTCTTCCTATCCATGAACATGATATGTGCTTCCACTTATTTGTATCATCTTCAATTTCTTTCTTCAGTATCATATAATTTTCCAAGTACAGGTCTTTTTTATGCTTGGTTAGATTTATTCCTAGGTATTTTATTCTTTTTGAAGGAGTTGTAAATGGGCTTGTTAACGTAATTCCCCTTGCTGATGTTCATTATTGTCATAAAATAATAATAAGTTGCCTATAAAATGCAACTAATTTCTGGATATTAATTTTGTATCCTGCTACTTTAATGATTCATTTATCAGTTCTAGTAGCTTCTTGGTAGAAGTTTTAGGGTTCTTTATGTACAGTATCATGTCATCGCAAATAAAGATAGGTTTACTTCTTCCTTTCCAATTTGGATGCCTTTATTTCTTCTACTTGTCTGATCGCTGTGCCTAGGACTTATAGTACACTGTTTAATAAAAGAGGTAAAAGCAGACATCCCTAACTTGTCCCCAGTCTTAAGGGGAATGTCTGTAGTTTTTGACCATTGAATATAATATTGATGTCGAGTTTGTAATATACATGTCCTTTATTATGCTTAGGTTTGTTTCTTCTATTCCCCTTTGCTGAGAGTTTTTATCATAAATGAATGCTGGATTTTATCCAATGCTTTTTAGGCACCTATTAATATCCTTCAAATTGTTTATGAGGTGAACCACATTTACTGATTTGTGAATGTTATACCAACCTTGTTTTCCCAGAATAAATCCCACTTAATCATGGTGTACGATCTTTTTGATGCATTGCTGTGTTTTGTTCACTAATATTTTGTTGAGGAAATTAGCATCTATGTTCATAAGTGATATATTGGTCTATAATTTTCCTTTTTTTGTAGTGTTTTTATCTGGTTTTGGAATTAGGATAATAATGGCCACCTAAAATGAGCTTGGGAGTCTTCCCTCTTCTTGAATTTTTTTGAAATATTTTGAAAAGAAGAGATGTTAGTTCTTTTAGGAATGTTAGGAATTCACCTGTGAAGCCATCTGGTCCTTGATTCTTGTTTGTTGGAAGTTTTTTTATTACTACTTCAATTTCACTAGGTGTAATTTGTATATCCATATTCTCTGATTCTTCCTGATTTACTTTTGGAAGACCATTTATTTGGGTCCTCTTTCTTTTTTTCTTGATCAATCTGGTTAAGTGTTTGCCAGTCTTGTTTATCTTCAAAGAATCAGCTCTTGAATTCAGTGATCTTTTGTATCATTTTTTAGACTATTTTATTATTTCTGCTTTAATCTTTATTATTTCCTTCCTCCGACTCATTTTGGGCTGTGTTTTTTGTTATTTTTCAAGTTTCTTTAAGTGTGTAGTTAGATAGTTTATTTGAGTTTTTTCTTTTTCTTTTTTTTGATAGGCCTGTAAATTTTCCTCTTAGGATTGCTTTCCCGGTGTCCATCAAATTTTAGATTGTTATGTCCTCATTTTCATTTGTTTCAAAGTAACTTTTGATTTCTTCCTTGATCTCATTGTTAACCAACTCATTGTTTAATAACATGTTATTGAGCTTCCATGTTTTTACATGTTTTTCAGTGTTCTTCTTGTGATTGATTTCTAGTTTCATAGCATTGTGGTCAGAGAAGATGTTTGCTATGATTTCAATCTTCTTAAACTTATTGAGACTCATTTTGTATCCCAGAATATGGTTTATCCTAGAAAATGTCCCATGTGCATGTGAAAAGTATGTGACATATCCTGTAGATAGCAATTAAAAACTTTGATCTGTTCTGTCTTTTAAAGCCGCTATGTCCTTGTTGATTTTCTGTCTGGATGATCTACCCATTGAGTCAATGGGGTGTTAAAATCCCCTACTATGACTGTGTTTCTATTGATCTCTCCCTTTATGTCCATTAAGATTTGCTTTACATGTTTAGGTGCTCCTATGTTGAGGGCATAAATGTTTACTAAGGTTGTATCCTATTGTTGGATTGTTCCCTTTATTATGTAGTATCCTTCTTTGTCACTTACTATTACCTTTTTATTAAAGCCTATTTTGTTGGATTTAATTATTACTACCATGACTTTTTTCTTTCCATTTTCATGAAATACCTTTTTCTATCCCTTTACTTTTACTTTTATTTATTTATTTTTATTTTTTTGTTTCATACATCACTTTATTGTTGTTCAATTACAGCTGTCTGCATTTTCTCCCCACCACTCCCCCTCACCCCATCCAAACCAACCTCCCTCTCTTGCTTCCACCCTCCCCTTTAGTTTTTGTCTATGTGTCCTTTATAGTAATTCCTGAAAACCCTTCTCCCCACAGTCCTTTCCCTTTCCCTCCTCACCTCTGGCTATTGTTAGATTGTTCTTAATTTCAATGTCTCTGGTTATATTTTGTTTGCTTTTTCCTTTTGTTGATTAGGTTCCAGTTAAAGGTGATATCATATTGTATTTGTCCCTCACCGCCTGGCTTATTTTGTTTAGCATAATGCTCTCCAGTTCCATCCATGTTGTTGCAAAGGATTTAAGCTCCTTCTTTCTCTCTGCTGCATAATTCCGTTGTGTAAATGTACCATGGTGTCTGGATCCATTCATTTGCAGATGGGCACTGAAATACTAAGCCAAAAAAACCTATGCACCCCAATGCTCATAGCAGCACAATTTATAATAGCCAAGTGCTGGAAGCAATTTAAGTGCCTATCTGTCCCTTACTTTTAGTCTGTATATATCTATTGATCTGAGGTACATCTCTTGGAGACTGGAGACTGAGTATATATGGATCTTGTTTTCTTATCCATTCAGCTACCTTTTGTCCTTTGATTGGAGCATGTAAGCCCTTTACATTTGAAGTGATTATTGCTAGGTATGTATTTATTGCCATTTAATTTTTTAAACTGTTTTCCTCTTTTTTTATTCTTATTCTTCTTAAAGCAAGACCTTAAACATTTGTTGTAGTACTGGTTTGATATTAACAAACTCCTTTAGACTTTTTTTGTCTGGAAAGCTCTTTATTTGTCCATCAATTTTAAATAATAACCTTGCTGGGTATTGTAGCTTGGTTTTAGGTCCTTGCTTTTCAGTATCTTGAATGTTTTATGCTGGTCCCTTCTATTAAGAAATCAGATGACAGTCTAATTGGAGCTCTCTTGTGGGTAACTAATGGCTTATCTTTTGCAGCTTTTAAGATTTTCTCCTGTGTTTATGCTTTGCCATTTTAATTATAATGTGTCTTGGAGTGGGCCTCTTTGGGTCCATCTTCTTGGACTTGTATGTCTTTTTCTTTCACCAAGTTATGAAAGTTTTTGGTCATTATTTCTTCAAATAGTTCTCGATCTCTTGCTCACTCTCTTCTTGTTATTCCCGTAATGGAGATGTTGTTATGCTTCACATTGTCCCAGAGCTTTATTAAGCTCTCTTCATTTTTCAATTCTTTTTTTTTTTTCTTTTGCTGCCCTGCTTGGGTGTTTTTTTCCTACCTTGTCTTTCAAATCTCTGATTCAATCCACTGCTTCATCTAATCTACTGTTTATTCCTTCCAGTGTATTATTTATTTCAGATATTACAATTTTTATTTCTGACTGGTCCTTTTTATGGTTTCTACATCTTTTTTCATGCTGTTGAGCACCCTTATAATCATTACTTTAATCTCTACCTGATAGACTTCTTGCCTCTATTTCATTTAACTCTTCTCTTGTTCTTTCATTTGGGGCCTGTTTCTTTGTCTTCCCATTTTGGCTCTGTCTTTGTGTTTGGTTCTCTGTATTAGGTAGATTCCCATAGAGTCTAGTTCAGATCTCTGTCAGATGCTGCCTGTGCCTGGCCTTGGGCAACATGTTTGGAGCTATCACAATCCACAGCTAATGGCTCCCTCTGCTGGGCCTATGAGGGTGTAGAAGGAACCAGGTTGCACATCAAGGCTGGCTTTTATCAGCCCAGGGCCTAGTGGAAGGTCAGCTAAAATCTCAGAGCTCCCACAGGTCCATCTTAGTTGTTAGGCTTAAATACTGAAATTGCTTCCAGCTATATTGCCCTGCAGGCAGGCTTAAGCTCCACAGGGTTGCTCAAGAGTAATTCTAGTGCATGGAGCTATTGCTTCCCCTCAGGCTGACGCCACTTAAAGGGGAGTGCTCTGCTTGAGAAACATGGCCTCTGCATTATGGTGAATGACTCAGCACAGGGATCCTGACAGCTTACCCTTCAGCTCTCTCCCCAGAACTGCCAACCCAAGACTCTTCTTGTGGCTTGAATCCACTCTGCCCTCCTCCTTCTGGAGCCCAGGGTTAACTGCCCACAAATGAAATTTTGTGTGTCGGCCCTTCAAGAGGCTCTCTGCATCTCCATCCATCTCTCCCTGGTGGCCAGACACCCCACTGCTTTTCACAACTGGATGTTATTTGTATTTCTTTCCTGGTTCTGGTGCTGTAGGCTGGGGAACCCAGTTTGGAATCCGGCAACTGAAAAATTCTTCCATAACTTCAACTACCACCCATGGGAGCCCAGCCAACCCTCTTGCACCTCCACACTTCCTACCAATCCTGTTGTGGTGATGTGGTTTTTTTCTGTAAGTCTTTGGTTATAAGGCTTTTCTTCAACTAGTGTTCAGTTTGTTATTCAGAATGATTTTTCTATGATTTAGTTGTCATTCCAGTTTGTTCCTTGGAGGAAGTTAATGTAGCTTCCACTTACTCCACCGCCTTTCTGGATCTCCACTCATTGTATTGTGCTTCACAGATATTGTGGGTTTGTGGTGGTTCTCATTTGTTTATTTGTTTGTTTTTTTACAAATTAAGTGTTTGTGGCAAACCTGTGTCAAGCAATTCTATCAGCATCATTTTCCAATATTATTTGTTCATTTCGTGTCTCTATGTCACACTTTGGTAATTCTCCTGATATTTCAAACTTTTTCATTAGTATATTTGTGTAATGATCTGTGATCAGTGATCTTTGAGAAATTATTTGTAAAGGTAAGAATCAATTGATACAGCACACCTAGTAAGAAATTGTCAGCCCAGCCTTTAGGAAACACCATCGCGATCAGTCAGAAGCCATCAGTATTGAGGCAAGACCTTCCACCAGCAACAGGATCACAACTAGATGGTTAGCATTTCTTGGCAATGAAGTAGTTTTAATTAAAGTGTATACATTGTTTTATTAGACATAATGCTATTGCACACTCACTAAACCAGTACAGTGTAAGCACAACTTTTATACGCACTGGGAAACCAAAAACTTTGTGTGACTCACTTTATTGTGTTATTTGTTTTATTACAGTGACTGGAAAGAAACCTGCAACATCTCCAAGATATGACTGTAGTTATGCCTCTTTTTTTAAATCTAAATAAATATATTTATTTCTGATGTTTAATGTTTGTTACACATTACAAAATTATATAGATTTTAAAAAGTTACATAAAGCATGTATTCTTTAATTATTTGGCTTCTTTTGCTCAACATTATGCTTATGAGATTCATCCATGTTATTCTGTGTAACGTTAGTATATTCATTCTCAATGCTATGTGTGTTCATGTATCATAGTTTTCTCAGTCTGTTCAGGCTGCTATAGTAAAATGCCAGACACTTGATAGCCTATAAACAAGATAAACTTATTTCCTACAGTTCTAACAGGTGGAAGTCCGAGATCAGTCTACCAATTTGGTAAGGTGAGGACTCTATTCCAGGTCTCAGACTTTTTGTATCTTCGCATTACAGAAGGGTCTAGGGAGCTCTCTGGGGACTCTTTTATAAAACACTGATGCGGAGCCCGGCTCATGGGGTCCGCAACATTGTGGCTGAGACAGGAAAAAAATTCACATGGACTACCGAATCCTGTGGAGGAAAAGGGATGGCATGGCTACTCTCAAGGGGAGAGTGCCCGACCCTTGCCTTGACAGGCTTTTATTGCTTTTCTGGGTATACTACATGGAGGATGGTTCTCATTTACTATGCACAGGTTCGCTGTAGGTGACTACTTTTTACAAATAACAAAGGAAAGAATGTTGCTAATTACTTCAAAGAGAAGGATGTTACAGATCCAGGGGAAAAGTGGTTGAACCGGTTACACTCCATACTTGGGAGGTTTAGCACAGACTTTAGGAAGTTACTTTAGAGATTTGCTACCTCCATCCAGGGTGAGGGAATTTTAGCAAAAGCAAGTCTCATAGCCACCTAGGTACGATGCAGGCCTGCTTCCCCACAGGAGAACCTATCCGTGAGCGTGGGTCCCGTGTCGCTTTCCACTGGCCTTTCTCAGTGGGAGCTGGGCCCATGCCACACAGAACGGTCTACATAAAGCATGGATCTCTTTCATGAGGGCTCAACCCTCATGACATAAACACTCCCAAATGTTCCACCTCTTAACACCATCACACTGGGCATTAGTATTCCAACAAGTGAATTTACAGGAGAAACACAAGCATTCAGTCCAAAGCAATAATTTACTTATTAATCTATTGTAAAAGGACATTTAAGCTGTTTAAATTTTTGGTTACTTTAAGAGGGCTTCCAGATGTATGTATGCATATATATATTTGCATCTATCTACCTATATCTCAAACATATGCTTAAGAATGAAATCACTGGGCCACAGGGTATACAACTTCAGTGAATACCATCAACAAATGATGCAATGTGATTGTAAGAGTTTTTACTCCCATGAGCATTTCGTTGTCATTTTCACATTAGCCATCCTGTGTTGTGATGCTGTACAGTGTGTGTGTGCATTAGATTCTCCTGATGAGTAATGAAGTTTATCATCACCTTTTTGGAATTTTTCTTTTAAATATTTATTTTAAAATTCATTTCTATTATTTTACTTTTACTGTCTTTGGGTTTGTATGTGTTCTTTTTCTATCTCTTGCTTGAAATGGAAGATAAGATCATTCATTGTTGACATTTCTTTGTTTTAATGTATGAATTGAAGGTTACAAATGTCTTTCCAAGTACGGTTAGCTGTATTCCCGAAGGTTTGATAGTCTATATTTTCTTTGTCCTTTACTTGAGATGTTTTCCAATTTCTATTTTTTTAATCCATGCATTACTTAGAAATTCATTGCTTAATTTCCAAGCAGCTGGGGGTAATTTCTAGTTTTCTCATTTGTATTAATTTCTAACTTAATTTCATTGCGGTCAAAGAATGCATCTTGAATGTCTTTCAAACCTTTGAAATTTGTTGAGGTTTGTTTTATAATCCAATATGCGGCCAATTTTGGTAAACATTCCTTGCGCCTTCTGTTGTCATTGGGTGAAGTGTTCTGATGTCAATTAGATCAGTTAGTTAAATGTGTTTGTGAAGAACAGACTTTAAGATGACCTGCAATTATCCTGGTCTCCAGAGAATGAAACCCTTATGTAATTCCCTCCCTGGTCCTGTTACTTGTTTCTAGCTCATAGAACAGGATGCATAGCATTGTATCATCTGTCTTGCTAGGGCACGTTCCCTTGCTGGTTTTGATAAAGCAAGCACCATGAGGTGACCTTATGTGACTGAGGCTAACATGCAGCTAAAAAATGATGGTGACATCATTTTTGAATCAACAGTTGGAAAGAAAATGGGGTTCTTGGTACAACTGGCTGTAAGAAACAAAACTGTGCTAAGAGATGTGTGGCCCTGGAAGCATGTCCAATAGAGCCTTGAGGTGACACTGCAGCTCCAGGCAACAGGGCGACACCTTGACGGGAGCTTCCACCTGAGGCCGTGAGGCAGACAGAACCCAGGAAAGCTGTGCCAGGATTTTTGACCTATAGAAATTTTGAAATAATAAGTTGTACAGGTCAACCCTAAATCTGTGGTGATGTTTATGCAGCAACAAATAACTAAATACAGCGTTGTTACAACTTCTGTTCTGTTTAGATTCTTTACTAAATCTTTATTTATATATTTTTAAAAAAATTTTATTTATTTATTTTTAGAGAGAGGAGAAGGGAGGGAGAAGGAGAGGGAGAGACACGTCAATGTGTGGTTGCCTTTCGTGTGGCCCCCACTGGGGACCTGGCCTGCAACTCAGGCATGTGCCCTGACTGGGAATCAAACCAGTGACCCTTTGGTTCCCAGCCCACGCTCAATCCACTGAGCTACACCAGCCAGGGCTGTACTAAATCTTTAAATCCTTATTTTATTACCTATGGATAAAAGTATGTAAAAACTACCTCAAACTCAGTGTGGCTCAGTTGGTTGAAGCATCTTCTTATGCACCAAAAGTTTGTAGTTTTGATCTCCACCCAGTCAAGGCACATACCTAGGTTGTGGGTTCAATCCCCAGTCAGGGCAAGTATAGGAAGGAACAGATTGAAGTTTCTCTCTTGCATCAATGTCTCTCTCTTTCTCTCTCTTCCTTTCTCTCTCTCTCTAAAATCAACAAACATATATATTTTTAAAAGCTATATCACTTTTCTGAATTTCTTTTTCTTAGTTCTGTAACTACTGTTTTATACTTTAGTTCTCTACATTTTGTTTTGCTTTATAAATTTGGAAGTTATGTTTTTGGTTATACGCAAATTTAGAATTTTTATGTCTTTCTGATCAATTTACTCCTTTACCATTATAAAATATCCTTTTATATCTCTAATAAAATTTCTTGCTTCTAACAGCCGTTAAAACTTTTTTTTGGTTTTCACCAATCTTTTAAAGATAAGCTTAGTTGTGATTCTCTTTTATTGTACTTACACTTTTAAAAACATATTAAATTTGTGGGTGGTTTCTTTCATTACTTTTAGAATATTTTTTGGCCATTATATGTTCAAATATTGCTTCTATCCTACTTTCTTGGTTCTGCTTAGGATAGTCTGCTTCCACGCATGTTATCTGTTGTTTCTTATGTGTCTGTAATTCTCTCTTATGAAGTTTCACCTTTTTTTCTGATTCAGGTTGCATATTTTCTATTAACCTGTCTTCTAGTCCACTATTACAGTGTCTTTCAATTTATCCAATTAAAAATCACATCATTAATTCTTAATTTCATCTATTCAATATATATCTATTAAGTAGCTAGTTGGTGCCAGCACTGTTTTGTGCCCTGAAAAATATATCAATTAAAAATAAAACCAAAATCTCATGGCAGATATGTTTATCTTCACATGGATTTTCACTTTATTATAGGGAAGCATACTATTAAAAATCAATCAATCAGTGCTCGCTTCGGCAGCGCATATACTAAAATTGGAACAATACAGAAAAGATTAGCACGTCCCCTGAGCAAGGATGACACACAAGTTCGTGAAGTGTTCCATATTTTTATGGAACTGGAGAGCATTATGCTAAGTGAAGTAAGCCAGGCGGTGAGGGACAAATACCATATGATCTCACCTTTAACTGGAACATAATCAACAAAAGCAGAAAGCAAGCAAAACATAACGAGAGACATTGAAAGTAAGAACGGTCTGACAGTGGCCAGGGGGGAGGGGGAGGGGACTATGGGGAGAAGGGTTTACAGGAGCCATTATGGAGGGCACGTGGACAGAGCCAAAGGGGAGGAGGGAGGCGAGGGAGGGAGGTGGGGTTGGCGGGGGAGGGGGAGGGAAGGGGAGAGGATGCAGATAACTGTAATTGAACAACAATAAAGTTATTATTTTAAAAAAATGTATCTAAGTTGATAAATAAACTTGTCTATAAGAAATGAAAAAATCAATCAATCAATAAATATATATATAGTTAGAATGCAAATGTGCTAGAGAGAAAATTGGTTATGAGGTTGGTACTAGTAAGAAGTATTGCAATTTTCATTAAGTTGAAGTGTGAAGAGTTCACTTAAATGTTAGCATTTGGCCCAAAACTTAATATAATCAAAGTATATAAGCCATGGAAATTTTTGGAGAAGTGGAATTCTAGGTAGCCCTAAGGCGGAAGTATCCTGACAAATTCAAGAAACAGCAGGATGCCATGCTTGTGGAGCAAGGTGAGTGCCAGGGAAAGTAACTAAGACAAAGAGGAAACTGGTGATCGCTGCAGAAAGTAGTCATGTTTAGGACAGACTTAGGATGACCTTTAACACCATTATACACATGTTGATTTTTATTTGAATAAGTTGGAAAGTCACCTGACAAGTTTTAGGCAGATGTGTGATGTTATCTAATGCAGTTTAACAGGATTATCATGGTTTGTATTGTGAATAGTTCTAGTGCAGCAAAGATGGGAAGCAGGGACACCAATTAGGGGACTCGTTTTAATAACGCCTGTGTGTGTCATGGTGTTTTGGACAAAGGTGGTACAGAGGTTGTAAATTATACTGAGAACTTCTTGGGTTCTGGATCCACTTGGAAGGTAGAGCCAGTGGTATATAGTTTAATGCTGCTTTGTGTAGTAATTAGATAATTTACATCTATACATTTTCTACTGGTTTTGGCTTTGGCTGTCACATTTTTTTTTTTATAATAGAGATCATGTGCAATTTTATTTACTGGTTTTTTATTGACTCAAACAAATTAAGATAAGATTTTTTTTGAGATAGGTACCTTTTAAAGTATATTTTAGTTATTATGCTATTACAGTTGAAGCATTTTTCTCCCCTTTATTCCCCTACACCTTGCACCCCCTCTCCCATCAGCATTCACCCCCTTAGTTCATGTCCATGGGTCATACATACAAGTTCTTTGGTTTCTCCATTTCCTATACTATTCTTAACCTCCCCCTGTCTACTTTACACCTGTCATTTATGCTTCTTATTCCCTGTATCTTTTCCCCTATTCTCCCAACTCTACCTCCCTGCTTATATCTCTCCTTGTGATCTCCATTTCTGTGATTCTGTTACTGTTCTAGTTGTTTGCTTACTTTGTTTTTATTTATTTATTTATTTATTTATTTATTTATTATAAATATCTATGTCTGCCTCTTTTTTTTTAAAGATTTTATTTATTTATTTTAGAGAGAGGGGAAGGGAGGGAGACAGAGAGGGAGAGAAACAGCAATGTATGGTTGCCTCTCAACTGGCCCTCACTGGGGACCCGGCCCGCAACCCAGGCATGTGCTCTGACAGGGAATCGAACCAGGACCCTCTGGTTCCCAGCCCGCGCTCAATCCATTGAGCTACACCAGCCAGGGCTGTTTTTATTTTTGTTTTTAGGTTCAGTTGTTGGTATTTGTGAGTGTGTTGTCATTTTACTGTTCATATTTTTGATCACCTTCTTTTTCTTAGATAAGCCCCCTTAATATTTCATATAATAACAGCTTAGTGATGATGAACTCCTTTAACTTTACGTTACCTGGAAAGTGCTTTATCTGCCTTTCCATTCTAAATGATAGCTTTGCTGGATAGAGTAATCTTAGATGTAGTTCTTTGCCTTTTATGACTTTAAATACTTCTTTCCAACTCCTTCTTGTCTGTAAGTTTTGTTTTGAGAAATCAGCTAATGATCTTATGGGAACTCCTTTGTAGGTAACTGTCTCCTTTTCTCTTGATGCTTTTAATATTTTCTCCTTAACTTTCATATTGGGTAGTGTAGTTACGATACGTCTTGGTGTGTGCTTCCTTCGATCCAACTTCTTTGGGACTCTCTGAGCTTCCTGGACTTCCTGGAAATCTATTTCCTTTGCCAGATTGGGGAAGTTCTCCTTCATTATGTTTTTAAATAAGTTTTCAATGCCTTGATCTTCCTCTTCTTCTCTAACCCCTATGATTCAGATATTGGAATGCTTAAAGTTGGCCCAGAAGTTCCTAAACCTCTCCTCATTTTTTTGAATTCTTGTTTCTTCATTCTGTTCCAGTTGAATTGCTTATTTCTTCTTTTTGCTCTAAATCCTGATTTCAGTCCCAGGGTCCTTCCCTTCACTGTTGGTTTCCTGTGCATTTTCCTTTATTTCACTTTGCGTAGCCTCCCCTTCTTCCTCTATTTTATGACCATACTCAACCCTTTCTGTGAGCATTCTGATTACCAGAGTTTTGAACTCTGCATCTGATTGGTTGGCTATCTCTTCATTGCTTAGGTCTGTTTTTGGAGCTATGACCTGTTCTTTCATTTGGACTATCTATTTTTGTCTCAGTGTATCTGTTATGTCACAAGCTGGGAGGCTTACGTATTTGCTGGGGGTGTGGGGGGACAACCACCATCACTGCCTTGTGCACTAGATGTGGGATAGGGATCAGAGAAGGAACAATGACACTTACTGGGCTGTCAGCAGCTTTCAGTCACTTCCGCCGCTACCCACAAACAAATTGGGCCCTTCTGGTGCTGATTCCTGGGTGAGTGGGCTTGTGTACATTCTAGGACCCTGTGGGACTCTCCAATGAACTCTCCTGAGAGGCTGGGAGTTCCTGCCACCACCACAACCCCCACATATTTTTTCAGCCAGAGGTTTTGAGTCTCTCTCACTCCCCAGTTGTTCTTCCCAGTTTACTGGCTTGTGAATGTGGGGTCACCCAGTCCAACAGTGACTACCTTGCCTTATGTCCTTTCTACCCAGTTGCCTGTCTCTGCCCCTCCTACAAGTCTGGATGAATGTTTCGTCTTTAATTCTTTGGTTGTTGGACTTCCATACAGTTCAATTTTCTGGCAGTTCTGGTTATTTTTTGTTTTTAAATTTATTGTTGTCCTTCTTTTGGTTGTGTGATGAGGCAAAGTGTGTCTACCTCTGCCTCCAAAATTAAGATAAGATTTTTTAATTCCTAGAAGACTGGATTTATTTTTACATAAAACAAATATTTTATCTTTTCTTATTTTATCTTTATTACATTATGGTAAAATATTATCTTTAATGGTATGACATTTTAAAAAATTTTAAGATTGTCTTCTGTGTATAATATAGTAATTTTTATTGTAAAAATTGAAAGAATTCTTGGAAAGACAGTATCTTCTCTATAGGCATAAAAATTCAATAAATGTATCAAGTCAAATGATTAAATTTATATTTCTGCATATTTAAATCTTAACCTGATTAATATTTTTAAAAAATGGTGATAGTATAAAAATCTCTGGCTATATAACGTAAATAAATATATTCTTTTTTTTAACGATTCTGTCTCTGTTCTTCTTGTTTGCTTAGTTTGTGTTTTAGATACAATTGTTGATAGATGTGTTTTGTGTTTGTTTTTTTGCAATTTTATCATTCAGTTTTGATCTTCTATTTCTCTTTGTTAGTCTGTACAGCAAGAATTTTTATTTATTTTTATTTTATTTTATTGATTATGCTATTACAGTTGTCCCATCGCCCCCCTTTATTCCTCTCCGGCCTGCATCCCCCCATTCCCCACCCTTTAGTTTTTGTCAATGGATCATACACATAAGTTCTTTGGCTTCTACATTTCCTACACTGTTCTTAACCTCCCCCTGTCTGCTTTCTACCTACCACTTATGCTACTTATTCTCTGTACTTTTTCCTCCTCACTCCCCCTCCCACTCCCCTGTTGATATCCCTCCATGCCTTATATAAATCCCTTTAACATTTCATATAATAAAGGCTGTATGATGATGAACTCCTTGAAATTGACCTTATCTGAGAAGCACTTTATCTGCCCTTCCATTCTAAAAACTTCCATGAAAGTTTTGCTGGATAGAGTATTCTTGGATGTAGGTCCTTGCCTTTCATGACTTGGTATACTTCTTTCCAGCCCCTTCTTGCCTGAAAGGTCTCTTTTGAGAAATCAGCTGACAGTCTTATGGGAATTCCTTTGTAGGTAACTGTCTCCTTTTCTCTTGCTGCTTTTAAGATTCTCTCCTTATCTTTAATCTTGAGTAATGTAATTATGATGTGCCTTGGTGTGTTCCTCTTTGGGTCCAACTTCTTTGGGACTCTCTGAGCTTCCTGGACTTCCTGGAAGTCTATTTCCTTTGCCAGCTTGGGGAAGTTCTCCTTTATTATTTTTTCAAATAAGTTTTCAATCCCTTGATCTTCCTCTTCTCCTTCTGGCACCCCTATGACTCAGATGTTGGGATGTTTAAAGATGTCCTGGAGCTTCCTAAGCCTCTCCTCATGTTTTTGAATTTTTGTTTCTTCATTCTTTTCTGGTTGAATGTTTTTTTCTTTCTGCTGGTCCACTCCGTTGATTTGAGTCCCAGTTTCCTTCTAATCCCCATTGGTTCCCTGCACATTTCCCCTCATTTCCTTTAGCTTATCCTTCATTTGTTCATCTTAATTGCAACCAATCCTGTGAGCTTCCTGATTACCGGTGTTTTGAACTGTGCATCTGATAGGTTGGCTATCTCTTCATCACTTATATTTTTTCTGGAGCTTTGATCTATTCTTTCATTTGGACCATTTTTTTTTCTCAATGAGCCTATTACTTTAAGGGGCAGAGCCTTAGGTGTTGACCAGGGTGGGGCAACCCACAACGCTGTGCTGTGATGCTTCCTGTGGAGGCGGGGCCTCAGAGAACAATGGCACTAGTTCCACTCTCCACACTTCTGTGGAGGCTCCGGCATGGGTAGGTACTTCTGTGCTGGCTCCAGCGTGTGTGGGCAGGCTTGGGTAGTTCTAAGTCCCTGTGGGTCTCTCCAACAAACTCTCCTGTGAGGCTGGGAGTTCCTCCTGCTGCCACCTCAACCCCCACAGGTGTTTTCGATCGGTGGTTTGGGGCTTTATTTCCCCATGATAGTGAGTTGTGGGGTCTGCTCTGCTCCCCAGCTTTTTCTCCGGGTTAATCTGTGCGCAAAAAAAGGACAGTCTGGTCCACCAGTCTTGGCCCCACTGGGTCCAGGTGGGCCAGCCACAGGTTTCGCTGAGTGGGCCAGCACGTTTTGGCCAGGCGCGCCCACCACAGGCCTCTCAGGGCAGCTGCAGCATTGCTGGTACCGCTCGACAAACCGCTGTCTTGCTGAGCACTCTCTTGCTCTGCTCCACCCCATTTACCAGTCTGGATGAACATGTCTTCTTTAACTCCTTGGTTGTCGAACTTTTACTCAGTTCGATTTTGTGTCAATTCTGGCTGTTTTTTGTTTTTTAAATTGTTTTTGGTCTTTTGGTTGTGCAAGGAGGCACAGTGTGTCTACCTATGCCTCCATCTTGGCTGAAAGAGTAAATATATTCTTATTTCACACTTTTAAATACAGGGTCCAGCACAAATAATGCCCCTTTTTAATTATAAAATCATTTATTAAAAATAATTTATAATCAAAATCAGTAATATAATGATATCACATTCAAGCATATCATATGACATTTTAGGTGAAATGTTCAAATTAAAACTATAAATTATTACTCTCATATTATTACCCTACCAACCACACTCAAGCAGGCATTAATTCTGCCAGACACTGTATGTTGTAAGTACATACATCACTTGAACTTATTTAGGACTTTTAATATATTGGAAATATATAGATGATCCAAATAGCCATATTTTATTCTTAAATTTTTGCTGCATTCGTTTTTTTTTTTCCTTTTGAAATATTTTATTTATTTTTAGAGAGAGGGGAAGGGAGGGAGAAAGAGAGAGAGAAACAGCAATGTATGGTTGCCTCTCACATGGCCCTCACTGGGGACCCAGCCTGCAACCCCGGCATGTGCCATAACTGGGAATTGAACCAGTGACCCTTTGGTTTGCAGACCACCCTCAATCCACTGAGCTACACTAGCCAGGGCTATGCTGCATTAATTTTGACCATATTTATTTTAGTTGGTGATTTTTGTCTTAAATTCTACCATGTTTTACATTTACCCTAGATTTCATTTCACATTTGCCTATTGAAACATCTCCCTATTATTGATGCTCAAATGAGTCAATTCAGCTTGAAATGCTTCTTTGTAAAAACAAACATAATATAGATAGATTTTTGTTTTGTTTTAATAGTACATTTTAAGAGTCTGTCTCTTAAGGGAATATAGGCATTTATATTTTTGTCATTTTTATTATATTTGGAATATTTACATCTTTTAAAAATAGTTTTGAATATCCTTACTTTTTTCATTTTCATAGTGCTGTTACATATAAATATTGCTTGTTCTTCTATCATCTATTCATTTTTCTTTTTATTTTTTAACTTTTTAATTACCATTGACATTAATATTATGTTAGTTTCTGGTGTACGATGGAGTGATTAGACATTTCTATAACTGCCCTGATAACTGTAGTGCCCATCTGACACTACACCAGTTATCTCAATATTAACGACTCTGTTCCTGCTGCTGCACTTCACATCCCCATGACTGGAAGTCTTATGTGTAATTCACACACCTACTTGTCAATTTAAGTTTTTTGTTTTCTTTCCATGATCTATTTATTATGTTACTATCTAGAATAAAGGAAAATTTTTAAAAATTACACCATCTGTGTCTACCATTTTCTTGTTTGTTTTTATAGAAAGTGATTTTTTTCAGGCATTTAAGAATTATCTTTAATTTTATGTTGTTATAATCCTGCATATCTGTCATTAGGTTATACCACCTTTTCATCTCATTCCTCTATATTTGATGACTTTCACATATTTGTCCTTTATATCTCTAATTAAATAGTTAACAATATTCATTTTATACTTTATCTCTTTTTTTTTTTGGAGATTTAGTCTTACATTTTGTGTTTCATTGAAACAATTTATACTTTACTCACTTTACTTCTCCCAAATTGCCTCAGCCTATCCTTTGTTCCTGGCTTTTTACTCCTATTTTACAGAAATAAAAGTACTCTTCATATCTTTGAAGATACCACACAGATACATTATAATTAGTTTTCTCATTTAGGAATTTTCTTCTGATTTTTGAAGATATACTTCTTCCTTTAATCTTTAGGATATTTTTCTTTACGCTCCAGTATTTTTTTTTTAAATCCCATCCTGTTACCATTTTTTCTAATCAACAATACTTGAACGGCAAAATCAGCTGTTTAGTGCCTGAGGGGCCGACAGGGAGGACATCTTGAATGTCTTTTGTTTCCACCCTTTCTAGCTGGCTGTGCGCCTCTAACTCTGTAACTACATTCAACTATCAGGTTGTCCTACGTAATTACAAAGACAACTGGTAATGTTTTGATATCAAAATTAATGGCAATTTATTAGGTTCCTCTTGCTTTCATTGTTGTGATGAGAAGTAGATACATTCAGGTGCCTCCAGAAAATAGGGTCTTATTTCAGACATAATTACGACAATGAAGGAGACAGGCATATTCTGGGGCTTTAGGAACAATTTTGACTACCGTGATAAACTGAAAATTCTCTTTACCTGAGAATTTTTGGCAATACGCTTTTATTTGAAGGAAAAAAATATTCTTCAATCTTTTTTTTCTTAAAGATTTTATTTATTTATTTATTTTAGAGAGAGAAGGGAGGGAGACAGAAAGGGAGAGAAACAACAATGCATGGTCGCCACTCACATGGCCCCCACAGGGGACCTGGCCCGCAACCCAGGCATGTGCCCTGACCGGGAATTGAACCGAGACCATCTGGTTCCCAGCCCGCGCTCAATCCACTGAGCTACACCAGCCAGGGCCAATCTTTTTATGTAGAAAAAAAGAACGCCTGCCTGTTGTCTTTATGATACTACCAATTCTGACAGGTGTGAGGTGATTTCTCACTGTGGTTTTGATTTGCAGTTTCCTGATGATTAGTCATGTTCAGCATCATTTCATATGTCTATTGACCATCTATATGCATTCTTTGGAGAAATGTCTATTCATATCTTCTGCCCATTTTAAAATGAGATGGTTTTTTGGTGTTGAGTTGTATGAACAGTTTATATCATTTGGATATTAACTCCTTATCCGATGTATCATTTTCAAATATCTTATCCTATTTAGTAGGTTGCCTTTTTGTTTGGTTGATGGCTTTATTTGCTGTACAAAAGTGTTTTAGTTTGATGAGGTCCCATTTGTTTATTTTTGCTTTTGGGTGATATATCTAAAAAGATGTTTCTAAGACTGATGTCAAAGAGTTTACTGCCTGTTTCTTCTAGGAATTTTATGGTTTCTGGTATTACATGTAAGTCTTTAATTTATTTTGAATTTATTTTTGTATATGCTGTAAAAAAGATGTCCCAGTCTTAATTTTTTGGCATATATCTGTCCAGTTTTCTGAACACCATTATTGAAGAGACTGTCATTTTCCCATTGTTTATTTTTCCTCCTTTGTCATAAATTGACTGTGTAAATATGGGTTTATTTCTGAGGTTTCTATATTGTTTCTTTGAACTATGTGTCTGTTTTCATGTGTCTGCCAGCACCATATAATTTTGATTACTATAATTTTATAGTATAGTTTGAAGTCAGATATTGTGATACCTTCATTAATTATAATATATTTTAGTGTGGATCTATTTAGATTCACCTTGTTTGTGAATCTCTATGCTTCCTGGACCTGAATGCCTCTTTCCTTCCCTAGGCTACAAATTTTACAGTCATTATTTTTACAAAATCAGGTTTCTACTCACATATCTTTCTCTTCAGCTTTTGATACCCCTATAATGTAAATATTAGTACACTTATGTTTTCCCACAGGTCTCTGAAACTATCCTATCTTTTTTGTTTTGTTTTGTTTTGTTTTGTTTTTCCCTACTAATGGTGTGATTTCCACTATTTTGTTTCAAAGGCATTAATTTGTTTTTCTTTATTATATAATGTGCTTTTAATTTCTTCTATTATGTTTTTTGAAATCCATTATTGTATTCTTCAGCTCTCACTGGTTCTTTGTGTATTTTCTAACACTTTGCTAAAGTTCTCTCCATGTTCCTCTGTTCTTCTCTCAAGTTTGGTGAACATTGTTATGCCATTACTTTGAATTGTCAGGAAAATTAAGTATCTCTGTTTCATTATAATTTTTGTTTGGTATTTTTATTATTCTTTCATTTTAATAATTTATATCCTTGTTTTTGTAGACTTTTTGTGTTTGTTTCTATGAATTAGAGGAAACAGCTCTCTCTCCTGATCCTGAAGGAGTGGCCTTGTGTATGAGCAAGCTCAGTGTAGACCAGATGTGCTAGGGCTTTGGGAAGCTGGCTGGATCTGAAGTGGAAGTGTGTGTGCCAGGGAAGCCCTGGCAGGTCAGCTGGCCAAGACGAGTGGGCATGGGCCAGGTGTTCCAGGGTACACAGCTCTAGGGTTGCCCTGGCAGACCAGGTCGCCTGGGTGGGAGTGGGTGCTGGCCTAGGTGGCCCAGAGTGTGCTGTGGCAGCGTCGCAGGCTGGCGATAGAGCTTGGACAGAGCTGCTGCCTATGCAATCTAGGTGGAGTGGAAATGTAAACAATGGCACTCCCGGCAGAGCTGATGCTAGGGAGCTCTTGCAGATCCTCACGTGTTTAGCAGGTCCTTTGGAGTCAGTAAAAAATTTCTTTTAGGTGCAGTTTAGGTGTCTTTTAAATGCTGTTTAATCTTGATGCCCCGGGGCAGACAAGTCTACACTTAAGCATCTCAGTGATATCCCTCCCTACTGCAGGTTGCCCCACTGGGAAAGGGTTCCTGTGGTTACTATTTCTCCTTCTCTTTTGCCCTTTTCTTTGTGGTCTGTCTCTCATTTCTTGTGCAGAAGCTGTTCCATTAACCCTCAGCTGTTCTTTTGAAAGAATAACTGTATGAGTAGGTATATATTCAGTGTGTCTGTAGGATGAAATGTGTTCAGGGTCTTCCTATGTCACCACCTTGAACCTGACTCCTTCCTATCTGTCTGTCTATTGATATCTATCTACTATCTATCTCTCTATCTCTCTATCTATCTATCTATCATCTATCTAATCTATTTATCTATCATCTATCTATCTGACAAAGAAATTGAATCTAAGTATCTTTCTTTTCTTTTCCCATTTCTTTAATTTCAGGGCTACTCCGTTTGTTCAGGTATTTGATTTATTTCCTATTTTAGGGTACTGTCTCATTTTTAAATACCTCCTTGAGTTGTTTTCTCTGTGGTCTATCCCAAATCTTAAAAGTATAATATTTTTCAGTGTAACCTGAATTGCTCAAAATATTATGTTGCAGTTCCTTAACACAATCTTAAGAATTTATGCTTGGTTTCTATTTCTCTCCTTACTCCTCAAAAATGAATTGCTTAATTTCCTGAAAAGCATGATGCTCTATCATTTTTTTTCTGACTAACACTCTGACAAATTTATACTCATCTATCAAAACTCAGATTAAATACTACTGTCTGTCACTACCCTCAAACATTGTAATAATTTGTTTCTCTGTGTTGTTATAACATTTTGCGCACATCATACCAAACCTTAAGGGTTTTGTATTTTTGTTTTAACGTTTATTTTTCTTTCTCTAGATTTTTACATTCTTGAGGACATGATTCTTTGTGCCATCAGTAACTAAAATACCACCTGAAACACTGTGGACAAAAAAGTAAATACATTTAATGTGTGAAATAAATGATCTGATGCTTCTGGGTCAGTATAAATCCAACACCACTTTAGGAAAAAAAAAAAAAAAACGTTCAGAGTACATTGTTCAGATAGTGGAATACACATTCATTTTTTCATATAAAGGAAAAATAAAACTTTGTAGAGAATGTTAAATATCTTGTTCCACTGAGGTATTTATGAGGTTTCTGAATTGAATTGAAATTCCTACCTCAATATAAATCCTAGATACAAGTCAAGTGTGCTTAGGGTACTGATACTAGAAAAAGAAACAAAAAGAAAAGCAAACATTAGGTTTTAGTCTAAGAATTTGAGTGCTTTTTTAAACCCACCAAATGCAATCAGATTTATATTTATTTTTACAGAAATGTTTGCTCAGCTAATGCATTCCTAATCAAATAATGGGTGTTCCATGATGGAAATTTCAAATAAAGTTTTTAAAGCTGTCAAAAAGTAAATAAGCTAACTAGAATTATATTTCTTTGTTTCCCAGTGGATCTCATAAATGCTTGGATAGGAGTATAGTGTACTTAGAAGTAGGTCAGATAAACACTCAAATGCAATTATAGTCAATGCCTTCTCCTCCATCCCTTACCGCCAACCAATGATTTAACTCTTATCTTCTGAGATGTGTCTATTTTGTAACTGACAAATAGTTCTAGGATCTATTAATTTTTTTCATGATTTGTTTTTTTTTTTACAAATTTCATACTACTTCAAAAAATCTACAATTTAATTAACTAATAAAATGTATTTAATTTATAAAATAAAGAGCAATTTATATTTGTTCATTGAGTTTGTATTTATGACTATCCACTGAATTTTAACTGTATTAGTGTTAATGGAATTTGATGAAGTTTTAACTTACATTGTAAAGTGCACAAAAGAACATCATATACTGTTAAAAGTAACTTTAGATTATTTAGAAGTTCATTTTGAGTTCCTTTGTTGCGCATCCCAAAAGTATTTGGCATGATGCATTTGATCCGTAGGGGATTTTCTTTCTCTCTCTCTGTTAACCCCCATTCCCACTCCAGTATTTCATGTCTGTAGGGATTTTCTAACTGAACATAAGCTCTTCTACTTTAAGTCTTGTGACATGAGGCTCACAGAAAACTTATCAAAGCAGTGCTCTTGAGTATTTAGACACTGTAGACAACAGTCTATTGCCCATGAGATATTCATGAAAAAAACATCAATTTATTTTCAGTTTTATGATTCATAA
>PVJI01007688.1:6196-76540 GCA_004026765.1 Micronycteris hirsuta | reverse complement strand
TAATGTAATTATGATGTGCCTTGGTGTGTTCCTCTTTGGTTCCAACTTCTTTGGGACTCTCTGAGCTTCCTGGACTTCCTGGAAGTCTATTTCCTTTGCCAGATTGGGGAAGTTATCCTTGATTATTTGTTCAAATAAGTTTTCAATTTCTTGCTCTTCCTCTTCTCCTTCTGGCACCCCTATGATTTGGATATTGGAACATTTAAAGTTGTTCCAGAGGTTCCTAAGTCTCACCTCATATTTTTGAATTCTTGTTTCTTCATTCTGTTCTGGTTGACTGTTTATTTCTTCCTTCTGGTCCAAATCATTGGTTTCAGTCCCAGTTTCTTTCCCATCACTGTTGTTTCCCTGTATATTTTGCTTTATTTCACTTTGCACAGCCTTCACTTTTTCCTTTATTTTGTGAACATATTCAACTATTTCTGTGAGCATCCTGTTTACTTGTGTTTTGAACTGTGCAACTGATAGGTGGCTCTCCCTTCATTGCTTAGTTCTATTTTGGGAGCTTTGATCTGTTCTTTCATTTGGGCCATATATTTTTTTTTGTCTTGGTATGTTTATTATATCTTAAGGAGTAGAGCCTTAGGTATTTGCCAGGGTAGGGTAACACTGCGTGTGGCACTGCCTGTGGGGGAGGGATTAGAGAGGGAACAATGCCTCTTGCTGGGCTGTTGGCTGGCTTTCAGTAACTTCCCCAGCTACCCACAAGCAAATTGGGCCCTTCTGGCTCTGATTCCCTGGTTGTTAGGTTTGTGTACATTCTTGGACCCTGTGGTTCTCACCGATGAACTCTCCTGTGGTGCTGGGAGTTTCTCCCGCCACCAAAACCCCTATAGGTTTTTCCAGTAAGAGATTTTGAGTCATTGTTTCCCCACACTGGAATCCTGGGTTGCTCGATCTGTCTTGCTTTCCAATTGTTCCTCCCAGTTTATCTGCATGAAAATATGGTACTGCCTGGTCTTCCAGCTGCCACCCCTCCTACCAGTCTGGATAAATGTTTCTTCTTTAACTCCTTGGTTGTAAAACTTCCATACAGTGTGATTTTCTGGCAGTTCTGGTTATTTTTTGTTTTTAAACTTTTATTGTCCTTCTTTGGTTGTGCAAGGAGGCAAAGTGTATCTACCTATATCTCCATCTTGGTCGGAAGTTCTACAATATCAAATCTTTTCCAATTTCTCATTATGTGTTTAAGAAAATATTAAAATTCAAAAGAGAAATCATATACTCTTTGTAATTATTTTCACTAACCAAAATTAGCCTTTTTGTTAGGGCTAAAATTCCTGTGCCTTTATAACTCTCATGTACTTGTAAGTCTAAAGTTCTTATTATGGTCTTTTACAATTATACTTCAAATTAATGGATAACCATTAACCCTGTGAAATCAAGTTCTGAAATTGACCTGCAAGTAATGAATTTTTATAAGGATATATTAATCACATCTTCAGTAATTATTCAATAATATTCCAGATTTAAATGATCTTGAAAAATATCTTACAAGTAACACTTCCTTATTTCAAAGCCCAACTTAATAATGAATAATGTATAGTTACTTCTATTTTTCTGTGATAACTGGGAATGAGATACTCGCCCTGAACATATATAGATGTACATATATATCATTCTTTTGTCTAAGGTTTAAATTTAATTACATTAACTACATTAATATAATTCCTGCATTATTAATTACTGTTTCATAACATATTTTAAATATTTCTAATGTCTGTCATTTGTTGTGATTTTATGCAATGATATATAAATGAGGACACCTCCTAAAATTAGAAGAAAAATGGCCTACATCTAAGTATTCCATATTACATATCCAAGTTTTTTTGCATTGTATGAGGAAGTGTGTTGTTTGGCTTATACAAACTTAATACGTAAGTATACATTTATTTCTGCCTTGACGATAAAGGGAAAGGTGCATCTATAAGTGATCAAGTGTTGGCATTTGTGTAAAATTTGCTAGGTTTTATCATTACAGTTACTATGATTTAATATCCTCCAGTGAGTAAATGCCTCTCTTGGAAAAAACTGACTCTTTCAGGTAATGAAGGTGCTATATATCTAATTTTTTTTAAAGTTCAGAATAATTTTTAGGAATTTTCTAAAGTCTTTCATTTATATTTTTGATGTCACTTGTGTAGTGGGAGATAAATATTTATAGGTAATGATAAATATAAAAACAAGGTAATTATATCTATTAACATTATGACTTTTACATTTCACCTGCAGCTATTGTCGAAATCACCTGCATTTAATATCATAGTTTCAGTTTCTTTGATATCCTTTTGTATGAAGGTTTAACCTTGAGTTTGAAACAACCACTAAATATTATCTTAAAAACTTGAAGACATATGAGTGTGGTATGTGCACACCCTCACTTACCTGAACTTCTGTGACTTTAGTCCCTCCAAACCTCCTTGCTTCTGAGGCCCCTCGGCTAGGGGAATATGGTCCTATACACTAGCAAGCACCGTGATATTGGCCACCAGAGGTCTCTCATATTCCTTCCAAGTATATAAACACAGAGTGCAATTAACATCGAGTTCACCAGCAAATCAAAAGTATTTTATGAATTTATGATATAGTTATCTATAGGGGGAAAATGTTCCAAATCCACTATATTCTTATACAAAATGCTTTTAATGGACAAACTTAAGGAACTAAACACTTCTATTAAAACAAAGGGATTAAATTGTATGGTTGATTTTGTTTCTGGAGACCATGGAAGACATAATACATAATACTCGGTGACTCCATTTAAAAACTATTTACATTAGTTAATTT
This sequence comes from Micronycteris hirsuta, assembly GCA_004026765.1. Taxonomy (NCBI): domain Eukaryota; kingdom Metazoa; phylum Chordata; class Mammalia; order Chiroptera; family Phyllostomidae; genus Micronycteris; species Micronycteris hirsuta. Next base: position 73,753 of record PVJI01007688.1, on the reverse strand, counting down.
GGATATGAATTCATTACCTATATATACAGTATGTTAAATATAACTGATTCCAGCCATGGGAGAACAGTTTGGGGCCACAAGCTAGCTATATAGATTACCATGAAATAAAATTTTGGGTATTTTTTTTAGCCCAGCTTTTGATATTATGTAAAGCTTTGTGGAACAAGGTAGTAGAGTTCTGTGGGGGTGGGTGTTAGTAAAAGGAGGAGTAATGTCATGAGCTATGAGCATTTTCACTGGGCAGGAAGGAAAACATTGCTTCCTTTGTGTTTCTGTCTACTGGTTTTTACTGAGTTGTGCTAGCTGAAAACCAGTCCCAGGAAATGGTGCCTGCCAGGGTACCTCTAAAGGTTTCTAGAAGCAGCAGAAGCATTTGTCATTTCTTTCTTTTTATTTATGGTAATTTGTCTGGCTTAGAAAACCCAGGTGCTATCCATAGAGTTTATGTATGCAGGGACATTTCCACCATGAGATAGAATGTAGGGTCACCTGTTAATGGAAACGTTATAATTCACAGTGGAACAAACTTTGAAAACAGTATCTTAGAAATTCTTTGGATCCAGGTGAAACACTTCAAATGAGTCATCAGATTGATCGTCTCTGTGATGTGTTTCAGCTACAATTCATTTATTATCAGTAACTGAAAATGGCATTTAACCATTCTATCTTTTTCAATTACTTTTTCCTAGAATACATTAGTTGTTTTTCTGCACTTAAATGTGAATCAAAGAGAATGACAACATGTGAGGCTTGATTGACTCAATTATACACCCACAACTAGGTGCTGTCTTTTTGACTGTAAGACTGAAATACTGTGTTGCAAAAGAAAATAAAACAATATGTTCCCCCTCTTACCCATTACGTTCTTCTGGTCTAAGAATTGTTTTGTGTTTTCTGTAGAGAGAAAGAATTTAAAAATAGAGATAATTTTGGTTTATCTTGCACTTATTGAAATAATTTTAAAGCAGTGTTGTGAATTCTGTTTTAATATGTTTTTTTTCCTGAAATGCTATTTCTCAATGCAGGCTTTCTCTGGATCTTCCTTCAAGTCTACCATTGCTTTTTCTCCATAAAACAATACCAATTAAAAAAACACTGTAATACTTAGGCTTAGATTACCATGTCTAAGTGAAACATAGTTATGAAATTATCAGAGTATAAAATCCATTCTGGAAGTTCAAGTACAGTTAGGTATTTTTATAATCACATAGTAACAAATCGAGTCAAACTCATCCCCATAATTCACCGGATTTGGATTTGACTCTATTTCTACTCAAGGAAACCCACAATATTGCAACTGGTAATTAAATGCATTTTAAGATTATTACTAATCTCTAGTTCAAATATGCACAAGTGAAAGAAAAGATTAAAAACTTTGATAGTAACCATAGCATAGTAAATGAGCATAAGTCATAGCTAATTACGTTCTATGTTTCTCATGGAAGTCTTTGAATTAAAAATCAAGTAAAAATTTCTGGGCTAGTTAGATTTTGTTCAAGAAGATCTTTGTTAATTTCCATACCATTTCTAAATTTCTATTATTTAGGAAGAAAAATATCAGAAATTTTTAATTAATATGCTCAAATAATTTTATGTAATGTGACTACTTCCTAGGTTTCCTGATATTATCACTTCAATTCTGAAATTTAGTATGTTTAGATACTACTCCAATTGTATGTATTTACCACTTAGAAATAGTATTTTCCCAGTCTATATTACATGAAACCAAATTCATATAAAGTAAACTGGCTTAAAAGCTTCTCCTGACATTTATTTGCAAAGATTTCTATGGCCGATATTCTTGCTACTGAGGTATATTGAGCCTTGTTGGTCTCCAGGGAGAAATATGGCTTCTATCTTCATTCATTCTGTGTGTGAGAAGAAAAGCACTACTTGAGGATATGCCAACCTTGATTTGCTTCTTTCTGATATCAGCAATACATTTCAGGCAAAAGAACAAAAATCTGAATTCCCAGCACAGACAGACAATGCTCAAGGAGTGACTCGGCATTGCCCAGGTCTTAAAACCTACATAAGTACCTGTTCCTAAAGCCATTGGTGGTACCTAAAGATCTTCCTTTCTCAAGCTGTTGACATGTATTATTACTTTCCCAGGATTTGGGGGTCTCTTTATACAAAATTAAATGTAAACAATATCTTAGAACACTGCTGCTCAATGTTGGCTGCACATAGCAGTCACCTGGGAGTACTTTTTAATAACCAGTGCTCAGGCTGCATCACAGACCAACCAAATCAGAGCATCTGCTGTTGGAGCCCAGCATCAGTTTTCTTAAGTCCCCAGGTTACTACAGCATGGAGCCAAGTTCTAAAATCACTGTCTTGTAAACCGACATTCTCCAACAGTATCACAATCATATAACCTGACCTGCACAGTGGATGAGGAACTTAGTCTACAGGTCCAGATGTTCTAGAAACACAGGTTATTTCTTAATAACTTAATTTAATTTTGATTATGAGTTATCTGCACACTCTAGCTTTTGTAATTCAGTTGGTGTGGTGGAGAGTTGATCTTGGCTAATTTAGGATTCTTTCTTTCTTTAGGATTACAAGTGGATTCTAAGGTACTTCCATGACACTAAAGTGTTTGGGGGTGGGACTGGAGAGAGCTCTGTTCTAGGTTGCTACTTACCTCTGTTAGCTGCTGAAGCGCACAGAAATGTGTCTGCCCCATGATGGGCCGGTGGTCTACTTGGTCCCTGCAACACTACCCTTCCACCCAGTTCCATGTCACCTTCTCCCATGCCAAGTCCTGGTGTGAGGCACTGAAGTGAGCAGACTCCAGTCTGCCTTGTAAAACCATCAACATTTTCTCCTCCACCTCTTCCCTACACTTGAGAAAATGGGTCTGCGTTTGCTATTTCTAAGTGACTTAGTGTGATGTTGAGTAAAAATGTTAAGAAATGAATCAATATTGAACTGGAGCTTCTTTACAGAAAAATAGTTGTTTCTTCTTCTTCTTTAGACAAAAGTCTGTAAATTCTTTTTTAGTTTATAAGGAACAATAAAATTATGCCTCTTGTCTTGAATCAACTATTGTAGCAAGGGATTGTTTGATTAAACATTATTGTTTAAAAGTATGTAAATACTCAACTCAAAATTGTTTTGTTATATAAGTTTAACTTGTGTCTGTCTTCCTCAGGTACTTTGGTCATCTGCCTGAGAGTATAAATCATCTTTAAAGTTTTATCAACTGGTGCCATCTCTAGCAGAACAGGGCAGACTTGTCTTGATCCTATTATTGCTACCTGTCTTGTCATTCAAAACCTCTCCTTAATTACTGATTTGAATTAATTATTTCATTTTACTGATTCAAGGAGAGAACAGTTTGTTGTTAGTAACACTACTGAGTATCTTCTCAGTTTGTCTAACTTAGGGAACCTCACATCTATATCCTTGGCCTTAAGAAAATACAATTCCTTTTCACAAAGTCCAAATCAAATATACATAGCATTTATGCTAATATTATTGTAATAACAATATTTATTAATCATGTATTTATTATGTGTTGGAACCCACGCTCTTATCTTATAAACATTGTCTTGTTTAATTTGACAATCTCGATTTTACAGATGAGGGAGCTGCTCAAATTACTTGTCCAAGTTCACTCACCTAGCTGCAGTTAAGACTTGGTTCATGCTCTTAACCATTATACTTAAACATAATAAATTGAAGGCAGTTCTTGATGTTTGAAACTGATTATTTTAAACATACACACACACAATAAAAACACTCCTTTTTCTAATAGGTACTAAACTAAGAAAATAAAATTAGTGATATGCACTAAAAATAATATCCAATTTCATAATGGACTATTATGGAAGCTTGGAAATATTTGGGATATAAATTTTTTGAAAGTTATGTGATAGTATTCTACTCAGGCCCCCACAAAAGTGTCTTGACACCCATGTCTAATACAGGGTATTGTGTAAGGGAACCATGATCTAATCTAAAGCCACCTGATGGAACCACATGTAATGATGGAAATGTTCTTTATTTGCACTTCCCAATATGATAGCATTTCAGCACAAAAATGGAACTGAATTTTTAAATTTATTTAATTTAAAAATTTATTAGACACTACTGTCAGAGATAAATATTTGACAGATAAAAATTTATAAGAAAACAGAAGGCTGCATTATGAAATCTCAGACAAAAAGTTATTGATTAAAACACACAAACACCTTTAAGACAATGTTCCACATATAGAAAATGTGACCATTTTTACATTAAGACACATTGAAGTTACTGTGCAGTAATTGCTGGGGTGGAGAGGTGTCAAGATGTGACAGGATCCTTTGCTTAAGTGGCTGGTGAGAAAGAACCCAAATGTTATTTATTCTTAATTAATTTAAATTTAAGTACTTGTATATGGATGGTGGTTGCTATATTGGAAAATGCAGGCTAACTTTCACTGAACTTTTTTCTTTCTTTCTTTTTTCTTTTCTCTTGAATCAAGGGAATATGTATAAATTTTGGAGTCAGACAAAAATTTAATTCCTACTAAAAATCTGATTAACTGATTTTCTCCCCCTAAATGCAAACTATAAATAATAATGCCTACTTACATGACTATTTAGAAGATTAATGAGGTAATCTATGTGAAGCACCTAGTAGAATTCCTGCAATAAATGATGTCCTTGATGATAATGATGGTGATACTAATGCTAATGGTCAAATAGGATGAAAGAAGGTCCTCATTTCTACATTAGTGTCTCATGTGCTAAATCATGTATTTCCTCATTGACATAATAATATCTCACATTATGTTAATGATGCCATGTGTGCTATAGTGGTTTATGAGTATGGAGCAATTCTCACTCATGGGCATGTACATGTTCTTTTGAGGTAAGGGTTGAAATATTAAGCTTATATTGTTAGTGATAACATCAAAACCTAGCAAGAGAAAGATTTGCAGGAGATCACATAGAACTTGCACTCAAATTCCCACCTTCTGTTTCTGTCTATGTACTTTCATATTGCCTCTTTAAATAATAATAATATAAAGAATTTACAATTGAATAAAAATATAAGTACTTGTGGAACTTTACTAAAGCCTTTTGACATGAAATAAAACAAAAATATATTAGAATCAGTGGTTTAGTGTGATCAAAATTCCAGGTGAAATTATTTTTCAGTAATGTCTTATTTATTTATTTATTTAGTATATTTTATTGATTATGCTATTACAGTTGTCCCATTTTGCCCCCTTTATTCCCCTCTGCCCTGCACACGCCCTCCAGCTCACACACCCCCACCTTTAGTTCATGTCCATGGGTCATACATATAAGTTCTTTGGCTTCTACATTTCCTATACTATTCTTAACCTCCCCTGCCTATTTTCTGCCTACCATTTATGCTACTTATTCTCTATACCTTTTCTCCCTCTCTCCCCCTCCCACTTCCCAGTTGATAACCCTCCCTGTGATCCCCATTTCTGTGATTCTGTTTCTATTCTAGTTGTTTGCTTAGTTTGCTTTTGTTTTTGTTGTAGGTGTGGTTGCTAATAACTGTGAATTTGCTATCATTTTACTGTTCACATTTTTTTAAATCTCCTTTTTCTTAAATAAATCCCTTTAACATTTCATATAACAAGGGCTTGGTGATGGCGAACTCCTTTAACTTGACCTTGTCTTTAACTTGAGAAGCACTTTATCTGCCCTTTCATTCTAAATGAAAGCTTTGCTGGATAGAGTCATCTTGGATGCAGGTCCTTGCCTTTCATGACTTTGAATACTCCTTTCCAGCCCCTTCTTGCCTGTAAGTTCTCTTTTGAGAAATCAGCTGACAGTCTTATGGGAACTCCTTTGTAGATAACTGTCTCCTTTTCTCTTGCTGCTTCTAAGATTCTCTCCTTATTTTTAATCTGGGGTAATGTAATTATGATGTACCTTGGTGTGTTCCTCTTTGGGTCCAACTTCTTTGGGACTCTCTGAGCTTCCTGGACTTCCTGGAAGTCTATTTCTTTTGCCAGATTGGGGAAGTTCTCCTTCATTTTTTGTTCAAATAAGTTTTCAATTTCTTGCTTTTCCTCTTCTCCTTCTGGCACCCCTATAATTCAGATATTGGAACATTTAAAGATGTCCTGGAGGTTTCTAAGCCTCTCCTCATTTTTTTGAATTCTTGTTTCTTCATTCTTTTCTGGTTGAATGTGTCCCTCTTTCTTCTGGTCCGCACTGTTGATTTGAGTCACAGTTTCCTTCCTATCACTATTGATTCTCTGTACATTTTCCTTTATTTCACTTAGCATAGCCTTCATTTTTTCATCTAATTTGTGACCAAATTCAACCAACTCTGTGAGCATCCTGATTACCAGTGTTTTGAACTGTGAATCTGATAGATTGGCAATCTCTTCATTGCTTAGTTGTATTTTTTCTGGAGCTTTGATCTGTTCTTTCATTTGGGTCATTTTTTTTTCTCAGTGTACCTATTATGTAGTAAGGAGTGGAGCCTTAGGTGTTCACCAGGGCGGGGTAACCCACATCTCTGCGTTGTGATGCAGCATGTGGGAAAGAGTTCCAAGAGGGAACAAGGATGCTTGCTCCATTCTCTGCTGGATTTCAGTCACTTCTCCCACTACCCACAAGCAAAGTGGGTCCTTCTGGTGCTGATGCCCGGTTTGGTGGGCTTGTATATGTTCTAGGACCCTGTGGGTCTCTCCAAGGAACTCTCCTGTGAGGCTGGGAGTTTCTCCTGCTGCTGCCTCAACCTCCAGAAGTGTTTTCAATCATTGGTTTGAGGCTTTATTTCCCTGGGCTGGTGCCCTGGATTGCGTGGCATATCTCGTTCCCCAGTTGTTCCTCCTGGTTTATCTACACTTGAATGTGGGACTGTTGCTCCACAATCCACTGCCTTCTGGGTCCACCAGCCTCTGCCTTACCCGCCCTGGTCCTCTAGCCACCACCTTGCCATGAGTCCTCTCCGCCTGGCTGCCCGTCTCTGCCTTTCCTACCTGTCTGGATGAATGTATCTTCTTTAACTCCTTGGTTGTCAGACTTCCATACAGTTCGATTTTCTGACAGTTCTGGTTGTTTTTTGTTTTTAAATTGTTGTTGTCCTTCTTTTGGTTGTGTGAGGAGGCACAGTGTGTCTACCTGTGCCTCCATCTTGGCCAGAAGTCTTGTCTTCTCTTTTTTAACAGAGCACTAGCACTGCTTTGTAGAGAGCCGTATTTATTTTGTTTAATCCTGAATTTGGAAAATTTTAGCCACTTGAAATGAGCACAGTAGTTGTGAGTGGTAGAGGAAATCCAGTGTTCTTAGAGGATAACTATTAAAGGAGTAATCTTCTAGCTGGGAAAGTTGCCAAGTCATGATTCAACTTCCATCTTCCCCATTGCCATAGCTCCATGGAGTAAATGGCACCTAATCATGTTCTTAAAGGATAGTCATTGTTCTGCACAGGGCATCCTGCTAACTTCATGAGGATGTTAGTGTATATGAGAGACACCACGGTGATAGCTCACTGGAACCCAGAAATTTAACAAAAAGCAGGAAAGAAGAAGTTTAAACTCGGAATACAAATGATTTGCTGAGATGCCAAAGCATGAAGAGTGAATTAAACCAGAGGATTGCTGGGCACATTGCAAATCTATGGGGCCAGGGAATGGAAGGTAGAAAGTTACAGGACAAAATGTACTTCCAATAAGACACTCGTGTTTGGTTGGCTTAAGAAGGAAGTGGAAATGAGTAACAAGCTCCTGATGAAGTAGTAAACTCACTTCTTTTAGACTGATATAATCCTTTCGTATCTGACTTGTCTCAAATGGAAAAATGCCACTTTTGGGGGGTAGAAGTATGGCAGAAATAAAATAAGAAAGGGTTAACAAATGAAGGGGTATTAAATACTGAAATTAAATTTTATATATATATATATATATATATATATATATATATATATATATATATATATATATATATATTTGTAAACTTTGGGTGGATTCCAAAGAGTGGCACTTTGCTAATATAGGAGCTGTGTTGAATGACACACAGCTTAAGATAATATTGGCAAATTATCCTTCATTTATTCTTTCTTTCACTTTTTCATTCTTTCTTTCACTTTTTCATTCATTTTCAGGGACTATTCTGGAATTGACAGATATAGCAGAAAATAAAAACTGATAAAAATCTCTGCTTATATACAGCTTTCATTGTAATATGGGGGAAGTACTGTAAGAACAAAATAAGCAAAAACTAAAGTATGTTAGATGGTGATAAATACTATAGGAAAATTAGATAGGGAAAGGGAATAAGATTTTTGGGATGATGAGAGCTGCCATTTTAAATAGTGTGGCAAGAATGGCCTGCAAATGTAAATAGACTTTGCCTTTGTATTATTCAAGGAACAGAAAAGAGACCAGTACAGCTAGGATAGAGGGAATGGGGGGCAGAGGAGTAGAAGATGTATTGAAAGGGGCAATGGGTGGGAACAGGGTTTATAGTGAGACTCACAGACATACACTGGAAGACCTAGACAGAGGACGGTTGTTCCACCACTCACAGAAGCATCATTAAGGCCTTCACCCTCCAAATAATGCAGAAGAGCTTCCCATTCCCTTGTCCTGACATATTATCAGCTCGATATAAAATCATAATCAAAACACTGTGCTGATTACACCTGCCCTTCTTGTTATTTTTCATTCAGAGAACTGCATTAATAAAAAGAGAAAGAAACAAAAAAAATGAAAGACCCACCTACTATATCATCCAATTTACTTCCATTGTCTCAGCCATAGAAGTTGTGATTTCTTATTCCTAGCACATTTTATGGAGGAATTTGAGTTGAGTTGTATAATGCCATTAAAACTCTCTCATAAGTGAGAGGAGAAATAGCTTCTTCTACCATGGTTTGGAAAAATAAATACAGACAATTGCTTCATGAGAGTCAGAAACATTAGGAGGAGACCAGTATACCAATTTTTTGAGTACTTTGAAAAAATATGATGAAAAATATTAAGTGGGATGCTAATGGAGGTTTATTTCATTAACAAATATTTATTGAGTGTCTACTATCTGCTAGTATCTACTATGTCCCATCTGCATAGTTCTAGGTGCCAGGAACAAGTCAGGGCTCCTTGCACTCAAGGGATTTACATTTAATGAAAATAATAATCAAATTTTAGAAATGTTCAACCTAGACATAGGAAGACATATTTTTGATGTAGGCAGACAAATGTCAAGAGCAACAGCATGGAATAACAATGACATAAAGTCACAGAGTTAGGAAAATGAAGTAATGTCTTCAAAGGTAAAGAGAGTGGTTGGTTACCTACACAAAGGCAAAATAGTGATAGTGGACAGGCATCTCCATCCACATTCATTTCTCATCCAAAGATTTCAGCTCAGGTCATGCAGGGAGTTCTTTTCCTCTTGAGTAAATTCAAAATGTGAACTAAGTGGAAATAATTGTCCTTTATGAAAAGTCACTCTTTTTTGATATAATCTTTTTTTAAAAAGCTTTTATTTATTTATTTTTAGACAGAAGGTAAGAGAGGAAGAAAGACAGGAAAAGAAACATCAATGCGTGGTTGCCTCTTGTGTGACCCCTACTGGGAACCTGGCCTGCAACCCAGGCATGTGCCCTGATTGGGAATCAAACTGGTGGCCCTTTGGTTTCACAGGCTGGTGCCCAATCCACAGAGCCACACCAGCCAGGGATGATATAATATTTTATTGTATTTTTTCCATCACCATTTAGTCACCTTATACCCTCTTCCCCCCAGAAATCACTGCATTGTTGTCCATGTCCATGAGTCTTTTTACCTTTTTGCTCAATCCCTCTATGCTGTCACCTCCCCTACCTGTAGCTGTCATCGTGCTCTCCATCTAGGAGTTTGTCCCCATTTTCATTGCTAGTTGATTTCTGATTTTATTGATTTGGGTCCTTTCTCTTTTTTTTTTTTCTTGATGAGTCTGGCTAAAGATTTGTCAGTCTTGTTTATCTTTTCAAAGAAACAGCTCTTGGATTTATTGATCTTTGTATCATGCTTTTAGACTCTATTTCATTTATTTATGCTCTGATCTTTGTTATTTCCCTCCTACTTACTTTGGGCTTTGTTTGTTTTTCTTTTTCAAGTTCATTTAAGTATGAAGTTAGATTGCTTATTTGAGATTTTTCTTTTTCTTTCTTTCTTTTTTTTTTTTTTCTGCGATAGGCCCGTGATGCTATGAATTTCCCTCTTAGGATTGCGATCCCAGTGTCCCACAGATTTTGGATTGCTGTGTCCTTGTTTTCATTTGTTTCAATGTACCTTTAGATTTCTTCCTTGATCTCATTGTTGACCCAATGATTGTTTAATAACATGTTATTTAGCTTCCAAGTTTTTGTACATTTTTCAGTGTTCTTCCTGTGATTGATTTCTGGTTTCATAGCATTGTAGTCAGAAAAGATGTTTGATATGATTTTAATCTTCCTAAATTTATTGAGATTTATTTTGTGTCCTTACATGTGGTATATTCTAGAAAACATTCCATGTGTTCTTGAAAAGTATGTATATTCTGCTGCTTTGGGGTGAAATGCTCTGAAAATATTGATTAAATCCATTTGGTCTAGTGTGCCATTTAAGGCTGCTATCTCTTGTTGATTTTCTGTCTACCTGTCTGATCTACATGTTAAAATCAATGGGGTGTTAACATGTCTGACTGCATTTCTGTTAATCTCTCCCTTTATGTCCATCAAGATTTGCTTCACATATTTATGTGTTCCTATGTTGAGTGCATAAATGTTTACTAGGGTTATATCCTCTTGTCAGATTGTTCCCTTTATCATTATGTAGTATTCTTCTTTGTTTCTTACTGTAGCCTTGGTTTAAAGTCTATTTTGTCAGATACAAATACTGCTACCCTAGTTTTTATTTCCTTTCCATTTTCATGAAATATCTTTTTTCTTCATTTTACCTTTAATTTATGTATATCTTTTGATCTGAGATGGGTCTCTTGGAGACAGCATATATATGGGTCTTGTTTTCTTATCCATTCAGCTACCCTATGACTTTTGGCTGGAACATTTAAGCTATTTACATTTAAGATAATTATTGATAGATATATATTTGGTACCATTTTATTCTTAGACTATTTTCTTCTGTTTTTTTTTTCTTTCTTTCTTTCTTTGCTTCTTCCCTTCTTAAAGCAAGTCCTTTAACATTTGTTGCAGTACTGGTTTGGTGTTAACAAGCTCCTTTACCTTTTTCTGGAATGGGAAGCTCCTTATTTCTCCTTCATTTTTAAATGACAGTCTTGTTCGGTAAAATAACCTTGGCTGTAGGTACTTGCTGTGAATATTCACCTCTGTGAATATTTCACACCACTCCCTTCTAGCCTGAAATGTTTCTGTTGAGTAATCAGATGACAGTCTAATAGGTGCTTCGTTGTATGTAACTGCCTGCTTTTATCTTGTGGCTTTTAGGATTCTCTTCTTGTCTTTAAGCCTTGTCATTTTAATTGTGATGTATCTCAGTGTAGGCCTCTTTTGGTCCGACTTGTTTGGGACTCTCTGAGCTTCCTGGATTTGTGCATTTTTTTTTCCCTTTACCAGATTAAGGAAGTTTTTGGTCATTATTTCTTCAAATAGAATTTTGATTCTTTGCTTGGTCTCATCTTCTGGCATTCCCAAGATGCAGATGTTGTTATGCTTTATGTTGTCCAAAATGTTTCTTAAGCTCTCCTCATTTTTTAAAAAATTCTTTTTTCTTTGTGCTACTCTGCCTAGGTGGTTTTTCCTACCTTGTCTTCCAAGTCACTGATTCATCTAACCTGCTGTTTATTCCTTCCAGTGTATTATTTATTTCAGATATTGCATTCTTTATTTCTGACAGGTCCTTTTTTATGGTTTCTATGTCTTTTTTCATTCTGTTAAGTATTCTTATAATCATTACTCTAAACTCTCTATCTGATAAATGCCTTGCTTCTCTGTATATAGTTTTCTTCTGGAGAATTCTCTTGTTCTTTCATTTGGGGTCTGTTTCTTTGTCTCCCCATTTTGCTCACTTCTTTATATTTTCCACCCTAGTGGTTAAACTAATCATCTGTTAAACTAATCATCAGTTGTTTAAATAATTGAGCTATAATCAGCAGCCCAGCTTAAGCTCCAAAGAGTAGGGCAGAGTAAATCATGCAGATGGGGTTATTGCTTCCCCTCAGGGTGATACCACCTGGAGGGAAGTGCTCTTCCTGAGAAAGATAGTTTCTGCATTGTGAGGAATGACAGCATAGGGATCCTGACAGCTTTTTCTTCAGTTCTCTCTCCAGACTAGCAACCCCAGATTTTCCTCAACTGTCTCCAGTCCATTTTGCCCTCCCTCTGCCAGAACCCAGGGTAAGTGGCTACAAATGAAATTGTGTGCATTAGCCCATTTGAGAAGCATCTCTAGCTGTCCCTCCCTGGCAGATAGAAACCCTGCTGCTTTTCATAGCTGGATGATATATGGATTCACTTCCAATCTGTTGTTATTGGCTGGAAAGACCAAATTGAGTTGAGACTTCACACTTTTCAGAGGGAATCCTTCAGCTACTGAAATATCCCCCTGGAACTTCAGGTGCTGCCATGGGAGCCTAGCCAGCCCTTTTGCACCTCCTCTGAACTCCCTACCTATCTCATTGTGGTGAATGACATCCTTGGTTATAAGCCTTCTCTCCAGCTAGTATTCAGTTGTTTATACAGGATGGTTACAATTTAGTTGTAATTTCAGATTGGTCCTGGCAGGAGGTTACTGTTTCCACTCACTCCTCTGCCATCTTGAATCTCTGAAGAGCCACTCTTTAGCTACTTTTCCTAGAGGATATCAGTTCTGTTAAGAACAAAGAAGTGATTGCACTTCCCAGTTTTTTGTTCTTGAAATAAATACTTTGTCTTAGATTCAAGATTTCTTAGAAAATTAATTTTATCATTGCAAGTGTTTCAGTAACCTGTGATTAATCCTAAATTACCTGTTAATTAGAGAAGGAGGCCAGGACTAAGTGGCAAACAAAGTTGTCTTTTCATTCTTCTCACAACTTTCTATTCTTGGGAAACTGCCTTGGTCTTCTTGTGGTAAGCCCATCTCTTTGACTTTCTAGCCATTGAAGTTGGCTAAGGAGTGTCTTGGAGCACACAGCTTATCATCCACTGCATCGGAAGCTGAAAGTGTTTGCTAAATGAATGTCAGATTAAGGATATTTTACTATCTAGGTAGCATATTTTGACAAAGATGCTGTATATCTTTATTGATAGTGATCCTTCTTCTCTGGATTAATACTATCTCAAAACTACTTGTTTTTCATATTAGAAAACCATATACTTGTTATTAATGCAGGTGACTTCCAAAATGTCAAAAATTAAACATTTTGCTGATTCATTAGAAGAATATATGTTGTTCATATCCAGAGTCACTTATTTTTACTCTCTTGAAAACACTTTGAGCTTAAATTGGAAGCACATGAGAAGTTTTTAGAGTATCCATGACTATAAAAAGCAAATAACACCATGTTATCATGTGTCACTCCATTATAAATAATCTTTGATTTTTGTCCCAGACCCAGTGTGCATCACTACCATGATTCAGAAGGGAGGGATAATGTAGGAGGGATCATCACTGCACACTGCCATGAGCAATTGCCACATGGACCGTGATGACTTTCCTAAAAGCTTTACTCATTGCTTCTCAGATCAAGTCTGTTGTAGTAGAGGAAAAATATGATGTCTAAGACTTGTGAACTGTGGCCAAATGAGTTATCACTCCTTGGTCTAATGTGGGCAAGGAAGAGAAGGTGGCAGAATCATTTCACTGCTGTTAAATGTGGTTAATCTATACCTTCCTAATGAAATTAGGGGGAAATAAACTATTCTCTCTCTCTCATATCTATATATCTGTATCTGTATCTATATCTATCATCTATATCATCATCTATATCTAATCTATCTATTTTAAATTGGAAGTGCATGAGGTATTTTTAGAGTATCTGTGACTGCAAAAAGAAAATCATGTGCTCATGTGTCGCTCCATCATAATAATCTTTGATTTTGTCAAAGATAAAGACCTATACCTCCTACCAGCTCTCTTCTATACTGTGGATTAAGCAACATATTCTGAAGAAGTTATATAGCAGTGAAACATGGATCCCTTGTTGGAAATTCTCCCAATTAAAGGCATAGACTTCCTTTAAAAAAACAATGCTATTGATGATATGTTTCAGATTATACATAACCCTATCACATGGCCTTTACTGTGATTTACTTTACATAGGAAATAATTCAATTATTTTATTGGTTAGTGAGAAATTGTAGAACTTGACATTTTCTCATTCATTCTTTTTGCAATTATTCTTAAATCAAAAACTTAAAAATTACTTTTGAGCTTGGTACCTAGCTAGAGACTGTCAGAAAAGAATACATATCACATTTGGGAAGGATCTGAGTGGTCATTAGGCCAACTGATTTATTTATGTATCTATCAGCACTAATGTAATTTTACATGTGTTTGTGCAATTACATGATTAATAGTTGCCCCCTCTACTCGAGTATAAAGTATATGAAGACAGGAGTCATAGATGTGCTGGATTACCACTGCTTTCAAAGTACCTAATAGAGCCCTTGACCCTCGGTACTCAACACAACCTCTGACCTAGAGTTGGTACTTCATTTGAATGTTCAGTTAAAGAATGAGTGAATCAACTATCTATAACTAAAGTTTTGTGCAGTTTCTTTTTAAAGGGGTTATCTATACTATTTTGAACACATTTGGCAGTAAAAGAAAACCTTTCTTCATAAGGAGACTTGGTTTGGGCTATTAAAAAGCTTTTATTTACTGATGGGCACTTAGGTTACTTTTAGCACTTGGCTATTGTAAATTGTGCTGCAATGAACATTGGGGAGCATAGGTGCTTTTGGATTAGTGTTTCAGGGCTCTTGGGGTATAATCTCAGCAGTGGAATTGCTGGGTCAAAAGGCAGTTCCATTTCTAGTTTTCTCAGGAAATTCCATACTGTTTTCCACAGTGGCTGCAACCAGTCTGCATTCTCACCAACAGTGTACTAGGGTTCCCTTTTCTCTACATTCTCTCCAACACTTGTCTATTGTTTTGTTTATGATGGCCATTCTGACTGATGTGAGGTGGTATCTCATTGTGGTTTTAATTTGCATCTCTCTGCTGGCTAGTGATGCTGAACATTTTTTCATATGTCTGTGGGTCCTCTGTATGTTCTCCTTGGAGAAGTGTCTGTTCAAGTCTTTTGCCCATTTATTAATTGATTTTTTTTTTCTTCCTGGAGTGGAATTGTGTGAGTTCTTTATATATTTTGGAGATCAAACTCTTGTCTGAGGTATCATTGGCAAATATGTTTCCCCATACTATTGGTTCTCTTTTCATTTTAATACTGTTTTCTTTAGCCATGTAGAAACTTTTTAATTTGATGAGCCCCCATTTGTTTATTCTTTCCTTTATGTCACTTGCTTTAGGGACATAATGAGTGGATCAAAACCTATGGTATATTTGCACAATGAAATTCTATGCAGCAGAGAGAAAGGAGGAGCTCCTACCCTTTGTGACAGCATGGATGGAACTAGAGAGCATTGTGCAAAGTGAAATAAGGAAGGCGGTGAGGGACAACTACCATATGATCTCACCTTTAACTGGAACATAATTTTAAAAAAAGTAAAAAAATGTAACCAGAGACATCGAAATTAAGAACAATCTAACACAATGGAATTCTACGCAGCAGAGAGGAAAAAGGAGCTTATACCCTTTGCAACAGCATGGATGGAACTAGAGAGCATTATGCTGAGTGAAGTAGGCCAGGCGGTGAGGGACAAATACCATATTATCTAACCTTTAACTGGAACATAATCAACAAAAGAAAAAAGCAAGAAAAACATAACCAGGGACATTGAAATTAACAACAGTCTGACAGTGGCCAGATGGGAGCGGGGAGGAGACAATGGGGAGAAGGGTTTTCAGGAACCACTATAGAGGACAGATGGACAGAACCAAGGGGGAGGAGGGAGGCAGGGAAGGGAGATGGGGTTGGAGGGGGTTGGGGGAGGGTAGTGGAGAGGATGCAGACAACTGTAATTGAAAAACAAAAAAAAAGAACAATCTAACAATAGCCAGATGGGAGGGGGAGGGGACAGTGCAGGGATGGGTTTTCAGGAACTAATATAAAGGACTCATGGACAAAACCAATGGGGAGGATGGAAGCAAGGGAGGGAGGTGGATTTTGGCTGGTGGGGGAGTGGTGGTGGGAAAACGCAGACAACCATAATTGAAAAATAAAGTAATTTAAAAAAAGCTTTTTTGCTGAAATATGTACATGTATAGGCTTTACTATTCAACAATGCAATATGATATTGTGTAGAGTAGAATGACTGATGGTGCTAACGTAAAAAATAAAATAAAAGACTAAAAGCATAGACACCTGCTTGAAAGTATGCTGGATGTTTCTTTTTAAAAAAAAATTCTTTCTTTTTCCCCTTCTATTTAAAAAGTTATTGGAACCTTTTTGGAATAGGAGTTCCAATTCAATCTCAGAGGACATGTCGAGGAATATTCTGACAATTTTTAAAACTTCTGGAGGTATATAGGATGAATTTAAATGATGACTGAGTTCATTAAATTCAGCTGAAGTGTCTAAACCATATATTTAGTTTTAAATGTTAATTTTTTTACAATCTTATACTAGTGGGTTCAAATCAGGCATTTTCAATATTACTTCATGTAATGAAAAAGTGACTGAAAGAGTCACTGGAAAGAAAATATAGACAATTGCTTACATGGTTAGTTCAGTGCTCTGATATTTCTGCCATTCTACCACTGGTCTAAAATTCCTCCTTGTATCTTAAAGTTTGGTTTAAGCTTTTCATAATCATTAGTATTCATTCACTTACTCTGTATTTAAGCATTATTTAGGTCTCCCTATTTTATTTGGGTTAGATATCAGGCTGTTTTAAAACAATACCCTGGAAGGGATAAAAATTAGCAATTAATATCATGCAAAGTCAAGCTCATTGATTTGGAAAGGTGATATTTGTGCTGAAAAACAGGGACTGCTCATCTGGACCATGCTACACCATTTTGTTTCATAGTTTTCGAGAATATGCCTTATCTATTAAGTAATTTAGATGCTTTACTTGTGAGTTGGACATTTCTCTAAGATTTCATGCTTCTTAATTTGCTCTCAAAGTTTCAATACATAATAAGTTATACAATTTTAAATAGGGTATATACTTCTATTTACTGACATAAACTCTACAAATTATTCCTTAGAAGTAAGCTGTTTGCTTGAAGACTTGATAACTTTTAAAAAATAATTTGGGTACCATTAACTGCTTTTTAAAAAACAGAGTAGGGGACTTCCGGCCAAGATGGAGGCTTAGGCAGACACACTATACCTCCTCTCACAACCAAAAGAGGGAAATCATCAATTTAAAACAAACAACAACCAGATCTGACAGAAAATCCAACTGTTTGGAAGTCCCACAACTAATAAGTTAAAGAAGACACATTCATCCAGACCTGTAAGCAGGGTGGAGCCAGGCAGAGAGTGTGCTGCAAGCTGGTGGTTTGTGGAGCAGTGAGGGCAATGCTGCAGCTGCTGGGAGAGGCCCATGGCTGGCTGACCCGGACCCACCGGGGCCGAGACTGATGGACTGGGCAGTCACTCATACGAGAGCAGATAGACCAGGAGGAAAAGCTGGGGAGCGGAGCAGACTGTGCAGCCCACCAATGAAGGGAAATAAAGCCTCAAACCACCGATTGAAAACACCTGTGGGGGTTGAGGTAGCGGTGGGAGGATCTCCCAGCATTAGCAGCAGAGTTCATTGGAGAGAACCACAGGGACTTAGATCTGCACAGGCCCACCACCTGGGAGCTGGTGTGGCACAGTGCGGAGGGGCCCAATTTGCTTGTGGTTGTCACGTGAGGTGACTGGGAGCCAGTGGAGAGCAGAGCAAGCGCCACTGTTCTGTCTCAGGCCCCGCCTCTACAGGTAGCTTCATGACACAACGAGGTGGGTTGCCTCACCCTGGTGAACACCTAAGGCTCTGCCCCTTAAAGTAACAGGTGCACAGAGAAAGGGAAGGATGGCCCAAATGAAAGAGCAGATCAAGACTCTAGAAAAAATACATCTAAGGCACGAAGAGATAGTCAGCCTATCAGATGCACAGTTCAAAACCCTAGTAATCAGGACACTCACAGGATTGGTTGAATTTGGTCACAAATTAGATGAAAATATGAAGAATATGCTAAGAGAAATGAGGGGAAATGTACAGGGAACCAATAGGGATGAGAAGGAAACTGGGACTCAGATCAACGGTGTGGACCAGAAGCAAGGAAAAAAACATTCAACTGGAAAGGAATGAAGAAACAAGAATTCAAAAAAATGAGGAGAGGCTTAGGAACCTCTGGAACAACTTTAAATGTTCCAATATCCAAATCATAGGGGTGCCAGAAGGAGAAGAGTAAGAGCAAGAAATTGAAAACTTATTTGAACAAATAATCAAGGATAACTTCCCGAATCTGGCAAAGGAAATAGACTTCCAGGAAGTCCAGGAGGCTCAGAGTCTCAAAGAAGTTGGACCCAAAGAGGAACACACCAAGGCACATCATAATTACATTACCCCAGATTAAAAATAAGGAGAGAATCTTAGAAGCAGCAAGAGAAAAGGAGACAATCACTTACAAAGGAGTTCCCATAAAGCTGTCAGCTGATTTCTCAAAAGAGACCTTTCAGGCAAGAAGTGGCTGGAAACAAGTATACCAAGTCATGAAAGGCAAGGACTTGCATCCAAGAATATATCCAGCAAAACTTTCATTTTGAATGGAAGGGCAGATAAAGTGCTTCTCAGATCAGGTCAAGTTCAAGGAGTTCATCATCACACAGCTTTTATTATATGAAATGTTAAAGGGATTTATATAAGTCATGGAGGGATGTCAACGGGGGAGTGGGAGGGGGAGAGAGGAGGAAAAAGTACAGAGAATAAGTAGCATAAATGGTAGGTAGAAAACAGACAGGAGGAGGTTAAGAATAGTATAGGAAATGTAGAAGCCAAAGAACTTATGTGTATGACACATGGAAAAAAACTAAAGAGCGGGGAATGGAGGATGAGGGGCGAGGGGGAATAGAGGGGGGAAATGGGACAACTGTAATAGCATAATCAATAAAATACATAAAAAAACAAAAACAAAGAATAAATATATACAAAATTATTTGCAGTAATTCTTTTCTTGTCTAAAACACTAATTTATATCTTAAGAATGTATAGAAAGTAAATATTTGTACATTATTCAACAAGTGATGTATCTATTCATCACAAATTGAAAATCCAGTTCATAATCATTCTTCTTAATAGATGCTTGAATAGATTGTAGCAGATTCCAAATACATGTTAATGTTTAGTTTTGGAATTCAATGTCAGTATATTTAGATGCTCATTACATATTAATTTTTTTTAAATTGGTAAACTCTGTGGATTATAAACAGTATCTCTATTACAAATTTTCTGAATACTTTTTCTTCCAGTAAAGTTCTATTCACTCCATGGCACTTAAAATTAGAAAGAGGAAAGCAAAGCAGATGATCATGTAAAAAATTCTTCTCTGAACATGAAGTTGTAGAGTGACAATGTAGATTTAAACCATTAGTTGGCAAAATGTTTTGTTTTCAATAACATTGTTTTAATAAGGTAAAAAATAATCAAAGTAATGAATCTAAATAATAGCCTTTCACTATCATAAGAATGATTATAGTCATCAGTTGATGCTTAGAAACATTAGTCCCTAACACCTAACATTAGATCCAATTTCCATTGCACAGTAATTAAAGTAATTAATTAAACCAATTGAAGATTGTTTGGAATACAAAATAAAAAAATTTTATTGTATAATGAATAATCCTATTTTTCCCTCAAAAATTCAAATTTTTGAGGGAAAAATAGGATTATTCATTATACATGGGTAGTACTAATTTTGCATCTATATAAATGTTTTTAATTTTTTTTATTTATGCTTATGCATCTAGGAAGCAATAATGATATCAATATGCAAAATAATATCCTGTAATATGATAATTGGTTTTGTTTCTAAAAATAAATAAATACATAATTGAATTAAAACATTAAAATAAAAGATTTTTTTCCTGAAAGTTTGGGACAAAAACGTGGGTGTGCATTATATATGGGAGCACATTATACATGGCAAAATTCATAGCAATTGATATGAACAATAACATATATTCAATGGCTGAGTGTTCATATCAACATTTGACTGAGTTTAAGCCAAAACTGAATACCATCATTAAAGAATGAACTTGCAGAATTACAAGAAAAAATCTGAAAATTGACTAAAAGTTGAATTATATTAATTTTATAATTAAGAGGTTTAGTAATCAAATTTCAAAAGACATCTGGTCAAAATTTAGTTTGAACTTTTAGACTCTTTAATTTTTTAATATTTTAATGGCTTTTAAAATTTAATCTTTATTGTATTTTTCCCATTACATTTAGTCCCCTTATAACACCCATCCTCCCCCCATAATCACCACACTATGTCCATGAGTCCTTTTTCCTTTTTGCTCAATCCCTCCTCCTCTTAACCACTGCCTCCACAGCTGTCATTGAGTTTATTCCCATTTTCCTTGTTAGTTCAGTTTATTCATCAGATTCCACATCTGAGTGAAATCATATGGTATTTGTCTTTCTCTTAATGGCTTATATCACTTAGCATTATGTTCTCCAGGTCAATCCATACTGTCACAAAGGGTAAATTCTTCTTTTTCTTTATGGCCAAGTACTATTCCATTGTGTTAATGTCTCATAGTTGTTTTATCCACTTATCTATTGGTGGACCCTTGGACTGTTTCCATATCTTGGCTATTGTAAATAATGCTGCAATGAACATAGGAGTGTTTATGTCCTTTTGAATTAGTGTTTTGGGTTCTTTCAGATATATTTCCAGAAGTGGGATTGCTGGGACAAAAGGCAGATCCATTTTTCATTTTTTGAGGTATCTCCAGACTGCTTTTCACAGTCTGTATTCCCAGTCTGTATTCCCACCAACTGTGCAAAAGAGTTCCCTCTTTTCTACATCCTCTCTAGTACCTGTTGTTTGTTAAATTATTGAAGATAGCCATTCTGACAGGTGTGAGATGATAGTTCATTGTGGTACTAATTTGTATTTCTCTGTAGATTAGTGACATGGAGCATCTTTTCATATGTCTATGAGCCATCTGTGTGTCCTCTTTGGAGAAGTGTCTATTCAGGTCCTTTGACCATTTTTTAATTGGCTTTTTTGGTTTTCTTTTTTGCTGTTGAGTTTTGTAAGTTCTTTATAAATTTTGGATATTATCCCCTTATCAGATGTATCAGCAAATATGTTCACCCATTCTGTGGGTTGTCTTTTTATTTTGTTGATTTCCATGGCTGTGAAAAAACTTTTTAGTTTGATGTAGTGCCATTTGTTTATTTTTTCCTTTGCTTCCCTTGTCTGTGGAGACATATTCAATAAAATATTGTTACTAGCAATGTTTGAGATTTTGCTGCCTATGTTTTTGTCTACAATTTTTATAGTTTTGAGTCTAACATTTAAGTCTTTGATCCACTTTGAATTTATCCTTGTGTGTGATATAAGAGGGTAGTCTAGTTTCATTTTTCTGCACATATCTGTCCAATTTTCCCAACAACATTTTTGCATAAACTATCTTTAGCCCATTTAATGTGCTTGCTTCCTCTGTCAAATATTAATTGACTATCAAGTTGTGGATATATTTTTGGACTCTCTACTCTGTTTCATTGATTTATGTGTCTTTTTATGCCAGTACCATGCTGTTTTTATTACTACAGCCTATAGTATAGTTTGATATTATGCAGCGTGATTCCTCCAACTTTGTTCTTCTTTCTCAGGATCTCAGTTGCTATACAGGGATTTTTGTGGTTCCATAGAAATTTTTGAAACATTTGTTCTAGTTCTGTGAAATACATCATTGGAATCTTGATAGGAATTGTATTAAATCTATAGATTGCTTTGGGTAGTACGGACATTTTATTGTTATTAATTCTTATCCATGAGCATGCTATGTGCTTCCATTCATTTGTACTTCCACTTCCTCTTCAGTTTCTTCAGTGTCATAATTTTCAGATTATAGAACTTTTGCATCCTTGGTTAGGTTTATTCCTAGGTATTTTATTCTTTTTGTAGCATTTGTGAATGGGGTTGTTTTCTTAATTTCCCTTTCTGTTAGTTTTTTATTGGCATATAAAAATGTGACTGATTTCTGGATATTAATTTTGTATCCTGCTGCTACTTTGCTGAATTCATTTTTCAGTTCTAGTCTAATCTTGGTGTAATCTTTGGGGTTCTCTATGTACAGTATCTATTTATATGTCTTTTGTTTCTTCTTCTAGTCTGATTGCTGTGGCTAGGACCTTCAGTACTATGTTGAATAAGGGAGGTGAAAATGAACATCCCTGTCTTGTTCTCTGTCTTAAGGGGAACAATTGTATGCTTTGTCTGTTGAGTATGATGCTGGCAGTGGGTTTGTAATATATGGCTTTTATTATGTTTAGATTTGTTCCCTCAAATCCCACTCTGGTGACAGTTTTTATCATAAATTGGTGCTGGTTTTTATCAAATGTTTTTGCTTCATCTATTGATATGATCATGGGGTTTTTATAAACTCTTAAAATCATGGCTGTAGAAATTTTTCTCAACTTTTTTTCACTTGCTTAAGTTTGGTATGACTCCAGAATGTCTCTGTGGAAACTTTATCTAAGCTTTATCTGGGTTCTGATTCATTCCTTAAGGATGTGGAGAGTTCTTCGACTTAAAACAAGTCAACACTAACTGTCGTAATCTTCACAAACACGACCACCACCACCACCACCAAAATATGGTCCAGGCTGTCTCCTCGGTCTTCAAAGATAATTTGACTTTTTTGAAAATGATAGAGTTCCAAAACATTTTCCTTGCAAAATTCCCCAATTCAAAACCCATTCTTCATAATTATTTTACTTAAATTTTAAGATAAATGCTTTTTAATGGCCCTTAGGAATTATACATCAAACATTCACAATAGGCTTAATATGTGTTTTGATAGTTTCTAAAGAAGTATATTTCTTACAGTTAATTCAGTATTTGAGCCTCTTGATGTAGATTTTGCATTTGGTTCTCCACATATTCCCTTGTTCTTAGATATGGGGATCTAGGGAAGGTTAGTGGTCCTATATATAAAAGGACTCTGCCCAGCAAATAACCAGAAGACCAGGATTTTATTTCCTCTAACAGCAATATTAACTTCTCTTTTTTCCCCTAAGTCAGGTTTACTACTAGAACAAGGTTGCACTTTTTATTTTTATTAAATTTATTGGGGTGACATTGGTTAATTTAGTTTCTAGAAGAGGAAATACATAAAAATCATTCATTTTTCTCTAGCAAAAGTCATCTATGTAAGATCATGTAAAACAATTTCTTAACAGGCATTATTCTAAAGTAACTAATTGTGGGGGCAAGTACATTTCTGGAAGTTATGTTGGAAAGAGACAACATTAAGAGTGATTGTAGAAGCTGAGCAGTGTAGTAGATAAGACAAGATCATGGAATCAGAATTTATAATCAGAGGCAAGCCAAATGGTCTCCCTCAGCCTAATGTTGGCTGTCTCTTTCTCAACTCATAAGGTTGTGGCAAATTAATTCATTGTGCTATTGAATGTAAAGGATCTATCATAGGGTCTAACATATAGTATGTGCTCAATGAAAGTTAGTTTCCTCCTTTCTTACCCTTGTTTTTACCTTGTCTCTCTCATGAAAATTTCTAAGTAAATTGATGAAAGCCCTCTATTATTTTCTTATAGTCATCTCATTAGCAAATGTTGCCTTAAACACAGATGATGATTTCTGGTCAAATTAGCTTATTAATTTCATGTTAATAATTGTTCCCTGGAAAATAACTAGGACAAATGGTATTTGTGCATATTCAAGAAACCAATGGCATTTAAATGTTTAATTTTAACCAGTGGCATTTAATAAGCTTTTTTTTTTTAGAGATTTTATTTATTTATTTTCAGAGAGAGGAGAAGGGAGGGGGAAGGAGCAATGTATGGTTGCCTCTCACGTGGCCCCCACTGGGGACCTGGCCTGCAACCCAGGCATGTGCTCTGACTGGGAATTGAACCAGGACCCTTTGGTTCCCACGCTCAATCCACTGAGCTATACCAGCCAGGCCAGTACACAAAATTTTAAACAAAAGTTTTTACTTCAGCCATTAGGACTCTCAAAGTATGACAATTTGGAGATGCTGAGGTGAAATGAGAGTATAAATTTTTTTGTTGGTGTTCAATTACAGTTATTTGCATCCTCTCCCCTCCCTGAGAGTATAAATTCTGACAACTGGACAATTTATTTCATTCAACACATGGCACTATGATAATCTCTCTGAATTTCCTAGAGTTGAGGTTTATTCACTAATCTTAAATAAACAAAACTATTAATTTTAAAGCACACACATATTTATATAAATCAGAACTATTTGTCTAGTTTCCTAAGCTGTCACATAGATCAAAACCTACTAATTACTATATCAATGCTCAGAAATGTTACCGTAGAATGGACTCTAAATTTAGTCAGTATCTTCATTTGAAAAAGCAATATGGGATTTTATATGATTGTTCTGCATGGAGCAGTTGAGGTTTAGTCCCAAATATCTACAGTTGGTTACCTACAGTTTAATCAAAATTAGAATTATGTGATAATTTTATGAGGTTCTATTAGTCCTATGTCAAACTTAGGTTACATAGATAGAAACTATATTTGGACCAAGCTTTTAAATCCCATATGAATTAAAACATGTTATTAATGTCTGTGCAAACCATACACCATAATTTTACCAGTATTAGAATGAATGAGTTATTTGCATGTCATTTGAAGATAATTATAATTTAAGTATGTAAAATAGGTTTTTGACCTTGATGCAAATCCTTTAATTTATACTGATATAACTTTGGAACATTATAGTAAGAAATATGATTTGTAGAAAGAAAAACTGGATTTATAATCTAGTTTTACTATTTACCAGCATGGTGCCCATGAATGGTAATTTTATGTTGCCTTTATCATTTATGTATTTATCAAACATTTTGGGGGGCAAGTATTAAGTGCCAAAAAATAGAATATGAACCAAGAATATAAAATCAAGATGACATAGCCTTAGTCCTAAAGAAGTTAACAGTTTAGTGGGGAAGAGAGCCATGTAAAGAGTTCAATAAATGTTAGTAAAATAATAGATACATACATGGTATTGTTGAAGCCTGGAAAAGGATCCTTTCTCAGTTGAGAATCAGGTAGTGTTTTTTTCTGTTTTAATTTTTATTGAATTTATTGGGGTTACATTGGTTAAAACCTATAAAATTATATAGGTTTCAGGTGTACTAAGGTAGCATTTTAAGCAGAAGATAAATCATAAACAATGTAAGTCAGGAAGTACTGACTTGTAATTATTGACAGGAATGACAGCACAGGCATTTTAGAGAACATTATAACTATCAAACATATATAAATATAACATTTAACTCATCAAATTAACCTTTAGAAATAAATAAAATATTTGCACATATATGTGCAAACTAATGTTCAGAGAGAAGTTCACTTCTTTTGTTCCTCTCCATGTAACTGAAGGCAGGTTCAGCTGCCTGCCACTGTGAAAGCCAGTACTCAAAAGGCAGATGCTGATGTAAAGGAAAGTGATGTATTCAGATACCGGCCACCTGGAAGATGGGGATTCATGTCTCAAAGCCCATCTGCTGGTAAAATGGACTCAAAGCTCATCTCTACCTCTCAGTGGAGACAGAGGTTTTTATAAGGAGGGAGAGGGGAAGAGAGCAAAGAGATCAAGGAAAGGGGTTGAAAAGTTCTCTACATGTAAATGAGCACAGTCCATTCTGATAAAGCGAGTGATGGTCCATCATCCTGGTTTAGTCATTCCAGCTTCATGTCATCCTGGCTTCACTTCATCTTGGCTCCATAAATGAAGGTCAGGAAATCTCACAGAGTTGGGATACTTGAAGGTCAGAGTCTTTATCTTTTGATACTAGTTTCTAAGATTTTTATATAAACATGCCGTTCATTTACAAGCTATATATTAGTCAGAGTCATCACTTACAGAAACAATGTCAAAAGAAAAGTGGATTGGATTACAATTTCCCTCCATTACAATTTTCCATTGTTATATCCACATTATCCTTTTAAAAACAACTGTAATTGGATGAAAAAAATAATTGTTCCAGGGAAAATCCCTTTCATTTGCGATGAATAATAATTAAGAAAAATTAGGTCCCAGCCAAATAATTCAGTTAGAGTGTCATCCTGATACACCAAAGTGATGGGTTTAACGCTCCATTGGGGCACTACAGGAAACAACCAATGAACACACAGATAAATGGAACAACAAATCGACATTTCTCTGTCTCTGTCGCTCTCTCTCTCACTCTCTCATTCTCTCTCTAAAATCAATGAATAGAAAAATAAAAAATAAAAAAATAAACTAGCATGATACCTATAGAAAATATAACACAAGAAAGAAACACAGAACAGGAACAAAACACAAAACTCAGATAATAAATCAACACCTGAGAAAGCTTACCATGGAGTTGATAAAAAATTATGAACCATTTTTGTTATTAAATTAAAAAGAGTCCTTTTTATTTAATTTTTTTTATTTTTCAACTACAGTTGTCCCCATTTCCCCCCCCCTTTCTCCCCACCCCACCCACTCCCACTTCCTACCCTCCTTTGGCTTTGTCCATGGGTCCTTCATACATGTTCCTTTTTTTTAAAGATTTTATTTATTTTTAGAGAGGGGAAGAGAGAGAGATAGAGAGGGAGAGAAACAGCAATGTATGGTTGCCTCTCACATGGCCGTCACTGGGGACCTGGCCCACAACCCAGGCATATGCCCTGACTGGGAATCAAACTGGCAACCCTTCGGTTCCTAGCCTGCACTCAATCCACTGAGCTACACCAGCCAGGGCCATACGTGTTCCTTGATGACCCTTCCCCTAGAAAGAGCTCTTGATAAGCAGCTAATGTATATATTGCTTCCAGGCAAAAAGGGCTAAAAGAGAGATGCCAAGTATTCAAGCAGGAAATTACATAAAAAGAGACAATTTTTATAAAGACTTAATAAATATATATATAGCATTTATTATGTGACAGTCACTGTTTAAAGAACTTTATAATTAATATCTGAAGCAATCCTTATAATAACAGTTGCATCTAATAGTACTACTTTTCCTATTTTATAGATGCATATTCTGAAATATAGAGAGATTAAATAAGTTGCTCAAGTTCACATAACAAAGTTATGTAGTGAGAATTTGTATACCAGCAGTATAGTTACAGAGTCTGTGACTTTAAGCCTTAGGCTGGGCTTCCTATAAAAAAAGTAAAATGAACTGGTGTTGTATGTTGGAGGATAAATAAAAGTAGAAATAAAATCACAAGAATGAATGCAGAGAAAAGAAGAATAGGAACTTGATAGTTCAATCAGGAATAAGAAATGGACTTCAAGCTATTAAGAATGAAATGAAAAATAACCATTATACCAATGACTGGAGAGAAAATGACATAGGAAGAAGGAATAAAAGGAGATCCAACATAACAGTATTTGGTTTACATACAAAGAATTGATATACATTTAGAATACAGAATAAGGGGTTTTGTACTCACTGTGATCTTATCCTTCATTATCTTGGTGGTGGGTTCAAAGGCTTTATTAGGCGTTAAATTGAAATTGACAGAGTGTTTTTACCTTATACATTAGTGTCCATCTGTGAATTTATCCTAAATGAATCTTTATATCAAAAGTAATTATCATCTCTTGTCCAAAAGTTCCAAAAATGTTATTTTAGGAATTAAACCAAGTCTAGAGATAAATACTGAAAACAAAATATACAAAAAAGAGACTAGACCTAATAAATATTTTAAAAACTATGTTATTACAATCAAGCATGTAAAGCAGTTTGGCATTCACACATGAATTGATAGAAATATCAATATAAGATTACATGGAGTTGAGAAAAGATCCACAATATTGATAAAGGTGACATTTTAAGTCAATGGGAAAAAATAAACCATTCATTAATGGGTTGGAAAACATATCTTGCTACAATGAAAAATAAATATGAACACTTATTTACCTTACTTCTCACACCAAAAAAATTCTAGATTTATACCTAAAACCAAACTTTCAAGAAAAAAAACATGAGTTTGATAATGTGAGTTAGGATTCTGAGAAACTATATGTCATAAAAATATTTGCATTATAATGCTATTCAAGAGACTAAATTATTTAACATACAGGAGACTTCCAGCCAAGATGGAGACATAGGTAGACACACTATGCTTCCTCACACAACCAAAAGAAAGACAACAACAATGTAAAAACAAAAACAACAAGAACTGACAGAAAATCCAACTGTATGGAAGTCTGACAACCAAGGAGTTAAAGAAGACACATTCATTCAGATAGGTAGGAGGGGCGGAGATGGGCTGCTGGGGCAGGGAGGACTCGAGACAAGGCAGTGGCTGGCAGAACCAGCAAGGTGGTGGATTGTGGAGCAGGGCAGGCAAGCCTGCAACTGGTCAGCAAGGCAGCAGCTGGTGGACCCAGCCTGGCGATGGCTGGAGGAACAGGCGGTCCCACATTCGAGTGCAAATAAACAGGGAGGGACAACTGGGGAGTGAGATACACCACGCAATCCAGGGCGCCAACCCAGGGAAATAAAGCCTCAAGCCACCGATTGAAAACACCTGTGGGGGTTGAGGTGGCAGCAGGAGAAACTCCCAGCCTCACAGGGGAGTTCCTTGGAGAGACCCACAGGGTCCTAGAACATACACAAGCCCATCAAACCGGGAATCAGCACCAGAAGGACCTACTTTGCTTGTGGGTAGTGGGGGAAGTGACTGAAATCCAGCAGAGAATGGAGCAAGCATCATTGTTCCTTCTTGGAACTCTATCCCACATGCTGCATCACAATGCAGAGATGTGGGTTACCCTGCCCTGGTGAACACCTAAGGCTCCACCCCTTACTACATAATAGGCACACTGAGAAAAAAAAAGTGGCCTAAATGAAAGAACAGATCAAAGCTCCAGGAAGAATATAACTAAGCAATGAAGAGATTGCCAATCTATCAGATTCATAGTTCAAAACACTGGTAATCAGGATGCTAACAGAATTGGTTGAATTTGGTCACAAATTAGATGAAAAAATGAAGGCTATGCTAAGTGAAATAAAGGAAAATGTAAAGGGAATCAATAGCGATAGGAAGGAAACTGGGACTCAAATCAACAGTGTGGACCAGAAGAAAGAGGGAAACATTTAACCAGAAAAGAATGAAGAAACAAGAATTAAAAAAAAAGGGGGGGAGAGGCTTAGGAACCTCCAGTGTCGCGAATTCTGGCCAGCAGGATTTATATGCCATGTTAGCATGTAAATAATTTTATACATAATATAGTGGACTAGAAATTCCAGGACCACGTGGCCCCTCCATTATCATCTTGGAGAGGCCCTGAGCCAGGTGTAGATCAGCTTTTTATTGCTGTTTCTCAGGCACTTTACATCTGCATGGTCTTTATTAACTATGCATGGATTATAGATTTACATTAGGTGGTAGACACCCAAGATGGCGCATCAAGAGGATAGATATGCAAATGGAAAGACAATAGGCTTGGGCTGACTCACTGGTCTGAGGAAACTAGGCATGCATTAGCATACCTTCTTTTGATTCAGGGAGAGAGAGGTCCCAGCAAGAGCAAGCTTTATATCTAAGAAATATGCCATCCTGATTTACCCACAGGAAATTCCGCTGTTACACACGTGAGTCCTGCTTGCCAGCCTATGTTCCATGAGAGTCCTTGCTCCCTTAGACGTGAAACATTAGAGCTATAATTCCCATGGTGGGATGCATGAATTTTCTTTACTCCAGGACGTCTTTAAGTGTTCCAACATCCGAATTATAGGGGTGCCAGAAGGAGAAGAGGAAAAGCAAGAAATTGAAAACTTATTTGAACAAATAATGAAGGAGAACTTTGTGGGAATTCTTTCCACACGTGTGTAAACATGCAGTCCTGGGAATTTATGTGTAAAGAGCTCGGCTCCGCATGAGGAAAAATTATTCCCGTGTGGACAAGTGTGGATCATGTCAGTGGAAAAGGAATTTTCTAATGGGAATTTGGCAAAAATGTTTCTTAAAAAATTCTCTGACTTGCTGTGTCTCTCCCTCCCGGAGTCAAGAGACTTAAGTTAATGAATCCATGAAATTCTTCTCTGTCTCCTAATAGTTAACAGCCCTAGTTAGCTTACCCTCAATTTACTTGTCACCTGTTTAATGTACTACCCCGGTCCTGTCTGCCACCGGACCTGAATTTAAAACCTAATGCTCTGTACCCCTAATGTTTACCTTACTGAGTAAACCTACCCCTTATCTATTCCCTTCCCATATATCCTCATGACCCAACTGAAGACCCCTGTTCTGCATAAGTCCATGAATAATCAGTCCAATGTGAATGTGTCCTAAAGCTTCTAATAAAAAGCCTGGCTGAGCTACACCCAAGGTCTTTAGAAGATGGAGCGAAAGGCCCATGGCTGCCGGACTCTATTCTCCAAGTGTGTCTCTTGGTGAGTTTGATTCATGCAATCAGTGCGGTCCCCCCACGGATTTTGCAGGATGAAATCCGCGACAGAACTTCCCCAATCTGGCAATGGAAATAGACTTCCAGGAAGTCCAGGAAGCTCAGAGAGTCCCAAAGAAGTGGGACCCAAAGAGGAACACACCAAGGCACATCATAATTACATTACCCCAGATTAAAAATAAGGAGAGAATCTTAAAGCAACAAGAGAAAAGGAGATAGTTACCTACAAAGGAGTTCCCATAAGACTGTCAGCTGATTTCTCAAAAGAGAACTTACAGGTAAGAAGGGGCTGGAAAGGAGTATTCAAAGTCATGAAAGGCAAGGACCTACATCCAAGATGACTGTATCCAGCAAAGCTTTCATTTAGAATGGAATAGCAGATAAAGTGCTTCTCAGATAAGGCCAAGTTAAAGGAGTTCACCATCACCAAGCCCTTATTGTATGAAATGTTAAAGGGATTTATCTAAGAAAAAGAAGATAAAAGAAAATATGAACAGTAAAATGATAGCAAATTCACAGTTATTAACAACCACACCTACAACAAAAACAAAAGCAAACTAAGCAAACAACTAGAATAGGAACAGAATCACAGAAATGGAGATCACACAGAGGGTTATCAACAGGGGAGTGGGAGAGGGAGAGAGGGGGAAAAGGCACAGAGAATAGGTAGCATAAATGGTAGGTAGAAAATAGGCAGGGGAGGTTAAGAATAGTATAGAAAATGTAGAAGCCAAAGAACTTATATGTATGGCCCATGGACATGAACTAAAGGGGCAGAATGTGAGTAAGATGGGGTGTGCAGGGTGGAGGGAAATAAAGGGGGCAAAATGAGACAACTGTAATAGCATAATCAATAAAATATATTAACAAAATTATTTGACATATAAAACCTAATTATTATAAAAATTATGAAAATGTCCAAAAAACAATAGAATAGGCAAAATATATAAGCAGAAAATTTCAAGCAAGTGAGACAAAAATGATTTTTTTATAGAAGAAAATTTTCTAAAACAATGAAAAGATGTTAAACATCATCCATAGTTGACACATGCCAAAATACACATAAAGTGTATTTTTTAATTCTCAGATTTACACAGGTTATTTCACAATATCCTGAGTTATGTGTTGGGAAGTGTATCCTCACACATTGTTGATGGGAGTGTGTTTAGCATAGTTTTGGAAACAAATCTGCCTGTAGCTACGAAAATTTTAATGATATGTATGCATATTATTTTATCCATAAATTGCACATAATTATAATTTCCTTAAATCTATTCACATTCATGCACAAAAATACACGTGTAAGGAAGAATACTTATGAGCACAGTTTTGTAGTGGTAAATGATCAAAATTAGTTAAGCGTACATCAATAAAAGTAGCTAAATTATTGTGGCTATACATCAATACAATGGAGCATTATACATACAGAAAGAGTAAAGTAGATATTTATGAACTAAGATATTGATATGAAGAGGTGTTAGGAGATAATCTTCCGTGGGTCTCCTGTCTCTGTAGTTTTTTCAACACAGGCACTGATATTTTTCATTCCAGAATGTGTTTTCATAGTGTTACAGAAAATTCACTCACACGTGGTAGAGATGTCGGAGCACGACACTTTATTATAAGTGCCGGCTCAGAGGAGAGATTCCAAATCCTGAGCCCTGAACAAAGGAAAGGGACTGGCTTATATATGTTCAGGCAGTGGCGGGAAACTACCTGGCAGAAACTGATTACAGGAGCCAGGAGCGGAAGTTAGGTCTAGCTACCTTATTTGGGAGACAAAGACCAAGGCACATGGGCTTGGGATGAAGGTTCAAAGTTCCCTGGAAATGCAGAGGAGACATCTGCATTCCTAGATAACGACCTGGAAGAGAGGAGGCTACTCTTCCTGCCAGACACAAGATTGCAAAGCGCTAAGGACTGGTTAGGCATTACAGGATACAAAGAAACTACAAAAGGGTTAGCTACAGGTTACAATTTTACTAACATTTGGCCAGAGGTCACAGCATGCCCTCTGGGCTTGTTCCTATTTCAATGCTTCTATAAAATTTATAATATTCCTAGTAAATACTCAGAACAATAGATGTTTGTAAAGAGAGTAGCCTTGGAAGATGGACCTGGTGTCTCCCTCTGGAGCAAAGAATAGTTTGTTTATAAAAGAGAAAAGTGAAATAATGCCTCCTCTGGGACATGTTTAGGCATGTTTTACTGCTTATTTTATGAGTCAGGATCCCTATCCTAGGGTTTCCTCTCTGGTAACACAACCTACTTCATGTGTGAGCATCACCTGACCCTCTATTGTCCTGTGGGAACTGGGACTTAGATAACTGATTCAATTTGACTCTGACCCAAGAGTCTAATATTTTCTTCCAGAAACCATGGAACTGTGGCAGGTTAATTTATTAGTTTCAAATAAAGGAAAATCTTATCTCAGCCTCCTTCACAGTTCTTGACCAAATTCCTCCAAGGAATATTTTAGGTGGAAAATAATTAAGTCTTGGAATGATGTACATGATATTGCTAATTTTAAGAAAATTGATAAGAGTGTGCATGTGGCAGATTCAACTTTACATTATCTTGAAACTTGTATATTTGCATATGCAAAAGGAAATTTTGCTTTTAATTCTCTTTTTATTTTCCCTGATGTTCCTTGAGAGTTGTCTTTTTTACCCAATTGCTCACTAAATGCCAGGAGGAAAAACAAAACAAAACATAAAACATAACTTAGTTCAAGCTTGCTTAGAGCCTAATAAAATTCAGTAAAGATTATCTGTGTTTTAATTAACGCTGTTCAGAATAAATGCTCCATTCTTTTTTATTCTTATTTGCCTTATCTTTTCTAATATGCATTTTTAAGTCCTCACCTTGGGATATATTTACTGATTTTAGACAGAGAGAAAAGCAGGGGTCCAGGAGGGAGGAGAGAGAGAGAGAGAGAGAGAGAGAGAGAAAGAAACATTGCTAGTTTGCTTCTCCACAATCTAGGTATGTGCCCTGAACAAGAGTTGAACCTGCAACCTTTTGGTGTACGCGATGATGCTCCAACCAAGTGATTCACCAAGACAGGACAGTATGGATTTTATTGATGCTATATTTTTAGGCATGATGGAGAAGGCCAATGAGCCAAAGAAGGGTAAGAAGAAAGGTGGGAGAAAAAGGAGATATCAAAAGATAGAGAAGTAAGCAAAAAGGTTAGGACTTAAATGTCAATTGAATTAAACAATAAAATGCATATTAGTCCTTAGTGAGAAACACGTCAATAGGATGATGGGATTAAAATCTAATTATAGAGGAAAAAGTCAGACTGGGAATGAAAACTTCCTTTTTGAATATTTGAATAATTAAGGGAGAAGTGATTTGGAATAGAGACTAAAAATAGAGGCATGTGTTTAATAGAGGAAGTACTGATTATATTTTATAAAGACCAGGAAACACTTGTTCAATTTTAGGGTATAAGAGGAAGGTGCTAATAATGAGGCTTAGCTTGAAACAGAGGAGAGGAAGAAAGGCCCTAAAAGAACCAGACAGAAATAAAGTCAAGGCTCCTTGAAAGGAATGGACCTTGATATCACCTCTAGAGCTGGAGAGAAGGAGGCAGTGTAGATGGGGGTAAGGAAAGAGGAAGGAAGGATAGGAAGTTAGGGGATTTCATTCTTGCTCCCAAGTTTGAGGGTCCCAAGGCAAGTAGATGACAGGAGCTTGGTTAAAAGTTTGGAGGAGTCATTTAAAGACAAACAAGTGAGGATGATAATATTTGTTCTGTATTTTATGTTGTTTTGATAATCAATTAAGATAATATGAATTAAAGTAATTTGTATTTTACGCATTATAGTGGAACTTGGTAAAACTAATTTCCAAAGAAAATATATGTATACTAATGCAAAAAGGAAGACAGGATATATTATCTGGAATGATTAAAAATGGATTATTTTAAAATTTAATGATAGGTGAAGTTTTTCATGAATTATGATAACTATAGACTTTCATAACGGGGAATGACACAGCTCATGAGTCAAGAACAAGTAAGACATCCTAGACGGAGGAAGGTAAGTTTTGAAGTGATCATATTTTCACATGAAAATGTCCCTTCTCTTTGGAATAATGGCAACCACTGTTACTATGCCTTTTTCTCAATCTCCAAATGCCTTGGCTTTAAATAGTTTCAAGACAACTGACTGCACTGGCTGTTATAGAAACCTTTTCTTTACTTTTTGATTACCTAAATGCATACCTCAGTATGGTTTGCCTGTCCTCTCCAATATACATGATTTCAGTTAAGAGTGCTACTTCAGGTAATGTTCGGGAACATCAGGTAATCTTTGTATTATAGAAAATGCCATGATTTAGTCCTTTCACTTGTTTGCCAGACAATAATTTCATTTTTTTACAATCAAATCAACTGAACTGTCAACAACTTTTATTAACTACCCACTATATAACAGCTTAGAGCAGAGGTACCCAAGGGAGTTACTAGGTTAATACCAAATTAAAAGTCATACAATTAGGATTTACAATAAAGTTAACTGAACATACAAGTGTTTGTTCATTTTTGAACTAAGTAAGAAGGAAATAAAAAAGTAAATTATTGCCATCTGCTTCTTTTTAGTTTGATGAGAAGAAAATGTTACAAAGAATGGTTTGAGCATAATATTTGAGGATCGTGAAATGATTATAGATAATCTTCATTTTAGCCATTGCACAGACTTAATTAAGGAGTGATAAAAAAGTTCTTTATTAAAAGTACATTTTATAAAATAAAGTAGACTTTATAAAAACTCTGAGACCTATTTTGGGATCTTTGATTGGGGGAGGCTTTATAAACCCACTGGAATTTAGTAATGCAGTGGAACTCATTTTAACCACAGCCTTTAGCTAGTGATCATCCCTCTCCAAAAATTTGTGATTACCCTCCTGTGCCATGCTGGGTTTGTAGGACACTTCAAGTCCTGTGTCAGGTGCTTGCAGTCTTCACAACCTTTTCTATTCTATTGAAACTGTTTCAAGCTGGTCCAAACAAAATTTGCAAAGCTTCTCCAGAGATGTTTAGTTGGATCTCCAACTTTGTCTCTCTGTGCACTATACTTGACACCCCACTGCAGGGGGCAGGGGACAGGGCTCTTTCCTGAAGAATGACACAGTTCATAGCTCTTCTCAACACCTTGCATACTCACTCAGTATACATTTTTTCCTGAAAATAGTGTTCTACTGTGCAGACAATCAAGTATTCTTTATTCAGCTCCTCATGGACCCTCAGGCTATGAAGATTTATATTACTCTGCTTCCCCCATGCAGTATCTCATGGATGTGATTTGGGATTGTGGCATCTCCTGAATGCCAGCAAAGTCCCAAAATGAAACTCTTTAGCATCATTACCTACAGGAGTATTGATTCTGACATGTGCTTTTTCTTTACAAAATTTTTGAGTGAAATATTATTGTGAAGTGTAAAAGGTAACAGAAAGTGATACTGTTCTTTACCAGCTACCTTAAGAAATAGAATCTTCCTTATAACTTTACAAAATCTATTGCTTAAATCGGTTGTCTCAAAACCTTGATCATACATTTTAAAATTTGAATCTAAAATTTAATCTAATTAAATTATAGGTTATAATTTCTAATTATAAATTATAAATCAGTGGGATATTTCATATCAATAAGTTGCACATGTAAAATTATGAAAAAATTTTAAAGATGAAATAAAAATAAGCATAAATATTAATTCTAGTGCTTTTTTTCTTGCATTCCAAATGTCTTTTTCTTATGCCCACCCTACATGATGATTGCCACATTTTAGATACTACTAGTTTTTCAGGATCTTTGCTCTGAAGCAGAAAAACTAAGATAAACCTTTTACTGCTTTTTATATTTTAGTTGCTTTCCCAAAGGCACCTAATGCCAAAGTCTAGTATGAATGTGGAGAAATTTTAGGAACTTTAAAAAATACATAGACAGAAACATAAATATGTATGTTTTTAACTGTACTAGCTTGTCCAGAGAAAGTCCAGCCACTGTTAATATAACAAGAATGGTTTGTGCAACAATGATATAACCTGGCAGCCAAGGAGAGTGGTCTGGAATGAGCATGCGTGAGCAATGATGACTTCCCTGTACTAATCATTGGGGGTGGTAGACACCATTGAATGAGCACATTTACTAAGTGGCTGTTCCATTCCAAAGGACTGATTGAGTAGAGTAACAAATCTGCATCAAATTTTGCATCAAACTTGAACATTCTTCCACGGAAACTGATCAGATGTTTCAGAAGGCCCCAGCTATGGGCAACTGGTGATGGGCAGCTTCATCGTGACAAAACACTCACTCATGTATCATGTATTTTTTGGGCAAAAATCAAATCAACCAGGTGACTCAGGCCCCATACAGCCCAGATTTAGCGCCCTGTGATGTCTTGCTTTTCCCAAAATTAAAATCACCTTTGAAAAGGAAGAGATTTCAGACCATTGATGAGATTCAGGAATATATGATGGGGTAGCTGATGGTAATTGGGAGAACTGTGTGAGGTTCCACACAGTTCCTATGTACAATGTTTCTTGTATCTTCTTCAGTATATGTTGTCCCTATTTTTCATAGTATATGGCTGGATACCATATATATCGTGTGTGTGTGTGTGTGTGTGTGTGTGTGTAAATATCACTTGAAGTGTTTAAATTATTATTCAGCCACAATTAGTCATTCACCAAATTAGCTTGTTGGTCATTTTGCCTATTAGTTTTGTGAAATGGGGAGTCCTCCAGGAAAAGTTTTTATCCATGTAAACCAGGTCAGGGACTTTTCTGTGTAATATGGGAGAGGGAGAAACATAAATCAGAATTTGCACTTAATATCTACTTTTTATTCTACACTTAGGTTTAGAATTTTGATTACCATGAAAATTGTGTTAGGGCCACCTGTTCTCCTAATGGCTGCAATATAGATTGTAATAGCAAACATTTTATTGATGCACAGTGTTATAAGTGATTTATGGGCATGAACTCTTTCTATTCTCATAACAACCTTGTGAGATATGTGTTATTATTTTATTCACAATTTACAGATGAAACAGAGATAATGAGAGGTGTTAGGGATTAAATCATGTCCTCCAAAAAAATGTGTTAAAAAATCCTAATCCCCAGTATCTCTGAACATGACCTTGTTCGTAAATAAACTCATTGAAGATGTAATGAGTGAAGATGGGGTTAAAGGAGAGTAGGGTAGCCCCTAATTCAATATGACTGTTAACTTTATAAGTAAAGGAGAAGAAACACAGAGACACATACAGACACATGAAAGGAGAAGGCCATGTGACAACAAAGGCAGAGATTGGAGTAACACAGCAGTAAGGTAAGGATCTCCAAGGATACCTGGCTCCCTTTCAAAGCTAAGACAAGGCAAAGAAAGATTCTACTTAGAGTCTCAAGCAGCCATTATCCAGCTGGCACTTAGATTTAGAACTTCTAGCTTGCAGAATTATTAGAGAATTAGTTTCTCTTGTTTGCAGTCACCAGCCTGTGGTACTTTGTTAAGGCAGTCCTAGGAAATGAATTCATATTTGCCTAAGGTTAACCAGCTAGCAAGTCATAAAACCTAGGCAGTCTGTCTTTGGAGTGCTCACACTGAGGGCCTGCATTATTCTGCTTCAGGGAGGAGACAATTGTCTTTGTTTTGATGCACACTTCTTTAATGCTGTGAGAAATAAGGACATATACAAAGTTTGTTCTATGAACAAGCAGTAGAACTTGAAATGAAGAAGGTTAAAATAAATAGATGAAGCATTAATATTTATCAAATATACAGATACAAAAAGTTCTGGAAAAAAAATCTCAGCATTGGGATGGATGCTAAATTCCATCTCATCGTTTGGTGCTTTCACTTTTGAGAATCATATTAAAAGACAAAGTTCAGAATCTTGCTAAGTCTCGTATATGCAAATACTTATGTATATGAACACGTGTACATACTAACTCACATATACATATATTTTCAAGATTTATATTACTTGGCACACATATTCATCTATAATGTGGAAAAAGTTAATGGTAAAGGTGGAGCTTCATTGTTTCATTTTTTCCAATATTGTTTGCTCATTTATTTTGTTCTTTAGATTCCATGTATAAGTGATATTATATGGTATTTGTCTTTATCTATCTGGCTTATTTCACTTGGCTTAATATCCTCTATGTCTGTCCATGTTGTCACAAATGGTAAGATTTCATTCTTTTTTATGGCCAAGTAATATTTCTTTTTCCAGTTAAAATTGAGGAGATTTCACTAGTCTAAAGTTTTCTGTCCTGGTTATAATATTTTGAGATTCTTAGATTCCAGTTTGATTAAGCTCATTTCAATTTACTAAGAAATATCTTTAAAGGATGTTAAGTTTTAAGGTTTGAGTGACTTCTCTCAGTTGATTTATCTGATACACTCCTAAATCAATAACCACAGCAGAGGACAGAAAGCCAAGGCAGAAACTAAAGGTGATGAGAGCTCTTTACACAGTTTTTCAATGTAGAAAAAAGTGAAATAATCTCTGTAAAGCTGTCTGATCTATCAAATCTTACTAATGGAAGCTAGAAGGAGGAAAGGAAAATGGAGCAATTCTGTCACCTAGTCAAGTGGTCTTTTCTCTCTTTTCCTTTTCAAGACACCTGAGAAATTCAGTTTAAACTCTTAGTATCGCGGATTTTCAGATAGGGAATGGAGCACCAGCATCTCGGGAAATGTGGATGAAACAGGGTGGAGGAGACAGGTCTGCTAATTCTCCCTTAACCTGATGTATAATTGTGTTTTTGACTTTATAAAATTTACTATTTAAGATTTAGCCAAAATATATGTCTTGTTTGCCACAATTTATAATTTGTCCTTCAATCTCAGGTTACCAGTATTCTAATTTTAAATTCCTTAATTTTAGCAGCACACATGACAAACTCGTGTTAAAAATATGCATATCAAGATAATCTACAATATTTCAATGGGTGCTTTTAAAAACAAATAAGATTTTCATTACTCATGATAGTTTTCCATAACAAACAAGATTTGGCAATAATTAATATCTACTGCCATTACCTTTTATTAATATGTTGAGTGTCTCATTTGAAGAAACCACTTTGCTTTGTTATGAGACAAAGAAAATAATTGAGATTATAATATGGAATTTTCAAGATGAAAGGAATCTTGGGGTTACTCTAACTCTTACTTTTGCAGATGAACACAAGAAAGTTTAGATTCCTGAATTATTTTATTTGTCAGCTTTAGTGTTCTGTAATTTTGAAGAGTAAAATCTGATAATTTTACTGTTAGAATTATTTCTCCAAGTATGATGAATAATTCAACTCTATGCATATGAGTTCCAAAAGGGAACAGCAAAAACTAAAACAGTGCTTTCAAGCCACCAGTCCATAGCTTTTACTGTCACCACCATTCCTAGAACAAAAGAGGCATCTCAAGTCTATTGTATTGTAACTTTTAAACAGATAATGTAGGCTGTAATCGTGAAAATATAGCTTTTCAGTTTATAAACTACATGACTTTGAGCAAGCTAATTATACTTTAGTCCCCTTATTTGTAAAACCAAAAAACAAAATCTATCTCACTGGCTCCTTCAGGAAATTAAATAGACTAGCCTGTATAAAGTACTTACTATGGTACCTGAAGGCCAGAAGTTACTGGTTTTCCTTTTTTCTTTTACATTTTTCTGATCAGGGTCACATGGCTGATTAGTGTCCAGGCAGGAAGAGAGTCCAGACCTTTTAACTTCTAGGGCAAAGGTCTCTTATACACAGCATTCTTCCATTGTTCATGTTGTAATGTTCTC
Source organism: Micronycteris hirsuta (assembly GCA_004026765.1). Lineage (NCBI taxonomy): Eukaryota > Metazoa > Chordata > Mammalia > Chiroptera > Phyllostomidae > Micronycteris > Micronycteris hirsuta. Next base: position 33,287 of record PVJI01007688.1, on the reverse strand, counting down.
AGAAATGGGAAGCAGAAATATCTACATTGTTTTTTGTTATCCTGAGAAGCAAACAAGGGACTGGTGACCCATTTTGAAAATGACTAAGTTTCTATTATAAAACATGATGATTGTAATATTATGTAAGGGATACTTTCACAATCTTTTCTCAGAATTCTAGATGTGGCATAATTAGTTCTTTTGCTTCTTGTACGTAGAAAAGGCAGGGGAATCCATTGTAGCTCAGAAAGAATAGGAGAAAAATTGGCAGTGTCTGTTACTAAGTGAGCATGTTTGAATCTACTGGAAAATAGAACACAATGCAGGTCTTGGGAATATACATATTTGATCAAAGCAAATAGATTTGCAGGGCCAACTGGGTGCTCAAATTTCAGGGTTATCATAAGGCTTCTAATGGTATACCTAGCAAATCTGAAAGCCTGAATCACTTTTCTAAAAAAATCCATCCTCTTCTATATGATAAAATTGTTAGTAATAATGAATAATAATTAATAATCAATATTTTTGCTGTTTTATTAAGAGATATAATTGATATACAGTACTGTGTAAGTTTAGGGCTTGATTAATTGACTCACATATATTGTGAAATGATTTCTACAATAAGTTGAGTTAATATCCATCATTTCATATAGATACAAAGAAAACAAGAAAAAATGTTTCCTTTGATGAGAACCCTTACAATTTACTCTTTTAACAACATTCAAATATACCATATAGCAGTGTTAACTATAGACATCATGTTGTTAATCATTAGTACTTATTTATCTAATAACTGGAAGTTGGTACCTTTTGACCACATTCACCCATTTCACCCACTTCTGTGCCTCTGGTAACTAAAATTTTTTTTAAAGATTTTATTTATTTATTTTTAGAGAGAGGGGAAGGGAGAGAGAAAGAGAGGGAGAAAAACAGCAATGTGTGGTTGCCTCTCACGTGGCCGTCACTGGGGACCTGGCCCGCAACCCAGGCATGTGCCCTGGACTGGGAATCGAACGGGGATCCTTTAGTTCCCAGCCCGCGCTCAATCCACTGAACTAAACCAGCCAGGGATGGTAACCAAAAATTTGATCTCTTTTTCTGTGTATTTGTTGTTGTTTGTTTGCTTGTTTGTTTTAAGATTTCACATAGAAGTGATATAATACAGTATTTGTCTTTCTCTGCCTGACTTAGGTCATTTAGCATAATGCTCTCAGCTATCTCCATGTCCTGAATAGCAGGATTTTCTTCTTTCTCATAGCTAAAAAATATTCACAACTTCTTTATCTGTTCATCCTATGCTTTACCTAATCTATTATCTATCTATCTATCTATCTATCTATCTATCTATCTATCTATCTATCATCTATCTACTTTTGACCTTTTTTAGACTTCAAGAGGACTTGAAGACAAAGACAGATAGCTAATCCAATAAGCACATTTGTTTCTGCAGCTTATTTTCATCCAAAATATTACTGAATTAAAAAAAATAATAATAAGGGTTGTATCCTCCATCTTTATTTATTTATTTTTGATATTTGCCAAAGAAAAGTATAATTATTTTTCATTGCTTTTTGGAAATGGCTGATTGATTTATTTTTTATTTTTACCTTTTTAAAGTATTTTTTATTGATTATGCTATTACAGTTTTCCCAGTTTTCTCCCTTTATCCCCCCTCCACCCTGCCCTTCAATCTTCCAGCATCCCGCCCCCCTTAGTTCATGTCCATGGGCTGTACATACAAGTTCTTTGAATCCTCTGTTTCCTATACTATTTTTAATCTCTCCCTGACTATTTTACACCTACTAATTATGCTTTTTCTTCACTGTACCTTTTCCCCCTATTCCTCCCTTCCCCCTCCCCAGTGAAATCCCCCTGTGTGATGTCCATTTCTCTGATTTTGTTCCTGTTATGGTTGTTTACTTAGTTTTTGTTTTCATTGTTTTTCTTTTCTTTTAGGTTCATTTGTTGATAGTTGTGAGTTTGTTGTCATTTCACTGTTCATATTTTTTATCTTCTTTTTCTTAGATAAGTCCCTTTAACATTCCATATAATAAAGGCTTGGTGATGATGAACTCCTTTAACTTGACCTTATCTGGGAAGCACTTCATCTGCCCTTCCATTCTAAATGATATTTTTGCTGGATAGACTAATCTTGGATGTAGGTCCTTGCCTTTCATGACTTCAAATACTTCTTTCCAGCCCCTTCTTGCCTGCACGGTTTCTTTTGAGAAATTAGCTGATAGTCTTATGGACATTCCTTTGTAGGTAATGTTCTCCTTTCCTCTTGCTTCTTGTAAGATTCTCTCTTTATATTTAATCTTGGGTAATTTAATTATGATTTGTCTTGGTGTGTTCCTCCTTGGGTCCAACTTCTTTGGGACTCTCTGAGCTTCCTGGACTTCCTGGAAGTCTATTTCCTTCATCAGATTGGGGATGTTTCTCTTCATTATTTGTTCAAATAAGTTTTCAATTTTTTGCTGTTGTCCTTCTCCTTCTGGCACTCCTATAATTCGAATATTGGAATATTTCAGGTTGTCCCAGAGCTTTGTAAGACTCTCTTCACTTTTTTGAATTCTTGTTTCTTCATTTTGTTCCAGTTGGATGTTTATTTTTTCCTTTTGTTCCAAATTGTTGCTTTGAGTCCTGGTTTCCTTCCTATCACTGTTGGTTCCCTGAATATTTTGCTTTATTTCACTTTGGATATCCTTCATTTGTTTTTTCATTTTTTGACCAAGCTCAATCAGTTCTATGAGCATTTTGATTACCAGGGCTTTAAATGCTCCATCAGACAGGTTGGCTATCTCCTCATCGCTTAGTTCTCTTTCTGAGATTTTGCTCTGTTCTTTCATTGGGGCCATATTTCTTTGTCTTGGTGCACCTGTTAAGTTGTAAGGGGGTGGGGCCTTGGGTATGCACCCAGGCAGGGCAACCCTCTTTGTTTCACTGCAGTGCTGCCTGTGTGGGAGAGAGGGAAAAATGCAGCTCACCTGCTCATCTCTAGTGCACTTTCCAATGGACTCTCTTGTGTGAGACTGGGAATTTCTCCCACCACAGCAACTGCCATAGTCCACAGTCAACTCTGAGTCTTAGTTTCACCTTCAGCCAGCCCCGCCTACCCTGTCCGCCGCCTCATTGTGGTTTTTCTGAGTTGGCCCACGAGTTCTGCCACCTTACTGGTCTGGTTGTTCTGGCTGATTTTTTCTATGCAGTCTGATTTTCTGGTGCTTTTGTTTGTTTATTGATTTTAGATTGGTTGTTATCCTCCTTTTGGTTGTGTGAGGAAGTGAAGGGTTTCTACCCAGGCCTCTGTCTTGGCTGGAACTCCTCCCAAATCCCTGATTGATTTTTTAAAGTTCTTCGATACTGGTAGCCTTTATTTCCATTTTGAAACAGCTTGTTGTCATTTAAAAATAAATAGCATTAGTTCTTTGCTGTGCACTAATGTATTTTAATGAGTTCATCACCACTGCTTTGTATTACCCAGCTAAAAGGGATTAAGAAATAATGGTGACACTGCTGCTGTTGCATTGTTTAATTAAAATTAAAAAAAAATTTTGTTGTTGGAATGCCTTTCCTTTATCAGTGGAAATCAAGGCCTTCGTTTACTGGGAAACACTGGATAAAGCCAGACGGGCCTCCAGGTTCTTACTTGAACAGGAGACTAAATTACTGGATTTTACTCTTCACTGTGGTTTGTCTTCACTACACCACCAACAGCTCTGGAAACAATAGCCTTACATTCTTTCATCTTCATTGCTTTGGCAGGAAGTTGTTTAGGCATTTCACTGACATTCTTGCTTTGTGTGTTTGTTTTCTTTTGATTCCTTAGGGACTTATTTGAAGGGCAACAGATTCATTGTCAAGCATGTTGAATGGTTTATTTTAAGATCACATTTTGTAGTGGAAATTGACTTATCTGGAGAAAAATCAGAACTGGAATGGTCTAGACAGCCAGGATTGGTGACTGCCTTGCTGGTTAGGATTTCATGTAGCCCTGGACAGTGGCCATCCTTTAACCTGTGCAATTAGAACCTTGTTCTGGGCCTCGTGATTTAGGGGTTCTGCTCTAGCTCTTCTTGGCCACTTATTTCCAAGGCCAGGATGTGGTGGTATGTCTGAAAAGCCAAGGGGATGTGGACACCTGAAACTCTGGTGCCTACCATTTTTGTCTCCTAGACTGAGGCTCCTGGGACCTGGGACTTTTCACCCTAAAGGTCCCCAGTTCTTTTTGAGAGCCTGCTGTGTGCTCTGTCTTTCTCTTAGACTCTGACAGTTCACTTGTCTTTAGGCTGAGTTGGTGGTTAAGGAGCAACTATTATGGGAGGAACAGGGGAGGGGAGGGACAGGCAGAGCTGTGGAATAAAGTGTATATTTAATTCTGGGTATCTGTAAGTTTTCAGGCCTCTCCCAGTGTAAGATAGAAATGAGGAGGAGGGGGTCTTGCTGCCAGCCCTAGCAAGTTTGTTTTCATATATAAGAGAAAAATTTCCCTATCTTTTACTTGAATTTAAGTTAGGAAAAAAAATAATTAGGATGTATTATTTGAAATTATCATGGGTTGAACTATATCTCCCCCCAAAATATTTGAAGTCCTAAAAGCTGGAGTCTGTGAATGTGACATTTGAAAATAGAGACGTTGAAGTTGTAATTAAGTTAAGTTGAGGTCATACTGGAGTAGGATGGGCTCTAAATCCAATGACTGCACTTATACGTAGAAAAACGCGAAGACACAGACACACAGAGGAAAAAGCCATGTGAAGACAGAAACAGAGATTGCAGTTAAGCTGTCAGAAGCTAATGAACACCAATTTTTTGGAAAAGAACAGGTATATAAGAGAAAGACGTGGTAGAGTTTCTTTCTAAGGTACTGCAGAAGAAACCAATTTGCTAACACCTTGATTTCAGTTTTCTGGGCTCAGGAACTGTAGGAGAGTAAACTTCTGTTGTTTTTAAGCTACCGAGTTTGTGGTACTTTATGTGGAAGCCTCTGAAAGCTAATGCACAATGGATAAATTATTTTAACAAAAACGATGTTTTTTGAAGCCATATTATTGACACTGTGATGGAGATTACCACGACAATATAGCAATCTTATCCCCTGAGGTCTGCAAAGCTCTTACTAACTGTGCATAAAGAGTGAAAATAGTTAGAAGATAATTTTCTTTCTAAAAAAATTATGTATTTATCTCCAAATAAGGTGTACCATCCAATATAAAACAAGCATTGATTATTCTTTTATTCAAGATTAAGCAATTCATTACTACCAAATTCCTTTATATTTTGAATCATTTCCATTATCTTTGTTGATATGGAACCTTTTTATGGGGATGAATCATCAGAAATAGCCGATATTCAAATTATAAAAGTGAGGATTTCATGTGGTTCAACCTAACACTAATATTGCTAAAGAGTCCTTGCAGTTACCAAAACACTTCATTTACCAAAGAGGCTTAGCTACTTCAAGAATTTGGCTTAATACTGTTACAAATAGATTGGATGGTTGGCAAGAAAGATCATTTATGTTTGTAAATGATTCTAAGTTGGCTGAGATAAACATTATTATGTAGGACCAGGCAGGGATGCACAATGTTGACAGAGTAATATGCACTGGATGAAGTAAATTGCAATTAGAGGGGCATGAAAGGATTTGTTTGTGAAATAGAATAATTAATTTGAAAAATGCAACAGGAATAGAAACATTTACATGGACTGGGTCACACACTGAGGAGGTTTAAAGTCACAGCCAATCACAGATGCAGGCTGTGCTGAACATCCCTGAAAGGGATGCCTCTGAGTCATTCATTCTGACTGACCATCTGGACCTCATTGTGTGGATTTTGGCTGCCACACTGAATAACTGTTGGCACCAAATCAAAGATTCCATTTCATTGTGGCCTATGAATTCGAGGCATTAAGACATAATATTATTATCTTGAGTAATATAAGAATACTCTCCCTGCAACCCATTCAAACTCTCCTCCCCTTTCAAGGCCTATTTAAAGGTCAGGGAAGTCCAAAAAGTCTCTCCCTTTTTATTTCCATAGGTCGTAGTCTATATTGATCAACATAACACAAGGTCTGACAAACAATCCTCTTTGTGTATCAGTCTCAACTTTGTAAATTCTACGACGACAAAGATCAAGGATTGTACATGTTTTGCACTTCAGTCAGACTAATATGTGATCAATGAAAACATTAGTAGGCTTCATCATCAAGCAGAATTTAATAAAGTTAATGATCACAACAATGAAAGCAGCAAAATGCTAATTTGAGAGCATGGAAGCTTGAGAAATTTGCATGGTGGTAGGTGAATATTGGACTTATCCTTCTGATTCTTGAACCAGATTTCTTCATTGAGAAACAAGATATATACTAAACTTTCAGTTCAATCTTATCCAAGGTGGTATTTATATATCTATAAAATTTTAAAACAAATTAGGTTCAAATTAATATGAGGCCAAAGTTTAATTTAGTGGAGATTAATGTAAAATTTTTTATGCAGAGTTTATAGTTTTAAGTGTTATAAAATGTACTTACGCAGAAATAATTTTTACTGGGCTTTTGTCTCTGCAATGTGGAGGCACTAGGTGGGTATTTTTTTTCCTGTGCTACATTTTCTGATGTGGTTTATTACAATTTTGATTTATTTATCCTAATGTCTCTATAAATTAATGTTTTAGTATGATTTATCAAAATTAATTATTTAAATAAAATTTACTTGCTCCTTTATACTGTATATAATAATAGCATTACTCTTCAGTCACTGTAATATGTATGCATTTGAATGTGTTTGAATTTATTATAGTTCAGTCTTGAACCAATATTACCCTTAAGACTTTTGTTTACAACAATTTTTAAAACAATTTGGGTCTTAATGATATAATGTTAAATCCTCAGGCCATGGTAAGTGTGACTGTGGAAAGTGCAAATGTGACAGAGGATGGTCTGGGGAAGCTTGCCAGTACCCTACTAATTGTGATCTGACAAAGAAAAAAAGTAACCAGATGTGCAAGAATTCTCAAGATATCATCTGCTCTAATGCAGGTAAGAATTTTATCCTACAAAGATTCTTAAGCGAAATAATTAAATCTTGGCTTTTAATGGAAGTACGTAGACATTGAGAAATGTTGAACCTGCAAATAAGACTACTTTTGAGTATATTTTTTAGAAATGAAATTCAGATAAACCAATAGAAAAAAAATGTCATCTTGCTGAGACAGGAAATTTGATATTCTCAAGCTATTGCAAATGCCTCCTTCAAGTAGGATATTCACTGGAAACAACACCCTAATAACATTTGATATAAATTGTAAGCCCTGATTTTGAATGCTGAATTAAATCTTTGGAAAAGGATTTATATAAGTTGACTTAATTATTTTCTGTTACAGATCAAGTGTACTTTGAATTTATACCTTAGTATTGAATAGGACCAAGCCTTTTCAATTAAATAGAAGTTTCAGATGCATGAGGTGAAACTCATTAAAGAATATAGGAATATAGTGACAGCAAGATTTTTTTGTTTGACCAAAATATTTTTATATCTCACAGAAATCATTGAAAATACATTTTTAGAAATTTATAGAAAAGCTGTTAAAATTAATTGTCAAGACCCTATTTGATGCGGATCCTGGCCTGCAGGATACACGTTTCATGGCCGCAAGACAAGCAAATGCACAGGGACTACAGAAGCCCTGTGGAGAAAAAGGGGCGGCATGGCCGCTCTCTAAATGAGAGAGAGGGCCAGAGAGAGAGGGCCCAAGAGTGGGCCAGAGAGCCCAACCCCTGCCTGGACAGGCTTTTTATTGCTTTACTGGGAACATTACATTCAAGATGGTTTTCATTTACTATGTACAGGTCCTCATTGACTATGCATAGAATCACTGTAGGTGATTACCTTTTACAGATAACAAAGGAAAGAGTGTTGCTAATTACTTCAAAGAGAAGGATGTTACAGATCCAGGGGAAAAGTGGTTGAACTGGTTATACTCCATACTTGGGAGGTTTAGCACAGACTTCAGGAAGTTACTTTAGAGATATGCAGTAAACATTTATTGCCTCAATCCAGGGTGAGGGAATTTTAGCAAAAGCAAGTCTCATAGCAGTCTAGGTACAATGCTGGCCTGATTCCCCATGGGGAAAACCTGTCCGTGGGCGTGGCTTCTGTGTGCCAAACCTCACACCCCGCCAGATGTTCCAAGTGGGGGGTGGGCTACAATCCCACGCTATGCGAAACAGTTCCCTATACCTATTAGTATTATGCTAAGTGAAATAAGCTAGGGTACCAAAGACAAATATCATATGATCTCATCTATACGTGGAACCTAATGAACAAAACAAACAAGCAAAAAAGAACCAGATACTTGGAAATAAGAAACAAACTGACAATGACAAGAATGGAGGGGGGAAGGGGATAATGGGGTAAAGAGAGAAAAAAGGTCTAGTCGAGGAGCATGTAAAAAGGACCATGGACATGGACAATAGGGTGGAGATTGACTGGGGGAGCAGGGAGAGTGTGGAGAGCAGGGGAGACAACAGAGGGTTGAAAAATTGGGACAACTGTAATTGAACAACAAATAAATACATACATACATACATACATACATAACAACTACCATTTTAGTTTCAGTGACTTTTAGCCAGTTTTGTAACCAGAAAACAGACTGGCATTCAGGTTACCTGGCACTACCAAATCCAATAAGCAATGACAGTGATTGAATCTTTATGGCGCTTTATTCAAATGGCCAGCGATCTTAAAAGATGGTGGGTTCATACCCTAAGAGACCATCTTCCCCTCTCTTTGTCCAGGCCAATGTTTTCATACCAGGGGATAAACAAGGTCTGGTAAGGGCTTTGAAGTTCAGGGGATTAGGTGAGCAATGCTGCAATATTCCTGTCATGGGCAGTTAGCTCTTCCCAGGGGCGGGTGGTAGTCTGCCTCTCCCTGGAACACAAAGGCCCGGATGCCTCCAGTTGTCCCCAGGCAGTAATCTTTAGCAGTGCCCCAGGAGGTCAGCTGTTTTCCCAGGAGCCAAGATGGGCCTTATCTGTAGTTTCTGAAACAAAGGCTTTAACATATACATTACTTGCTAGGCTTATAACTTTTTACCTCAAACTGAAATTTTCCAACTCTGAGTCCCCTATCAGTATTACTATAATTAAATACTCTTTTAACATTTGGGCATATGGATCCTCAAAGTCAGCTTTTCTTAACTTGGTTGAACTTGAGAATGCTTCTGTCCTTAACTAGAGGCCGTGACTCAGTTGTCTTACCCTGTAGTCTGGACTATAGTGGGATTTTAAAGCTCTTCGTGTAATTATGTTGATCAGGCATGTGAGGCATTGCTCTTCCTGCTATAGGCAAGGATTTGACCACATGAATGAATATTTTCCCTACTGAAGGTTGGTCGGTGGAGTCCTGCAATCAGAGCTAAGACCTTTCCACAGTCTTTGTGACAAACTTTTCTGTGCAGACTAAATGCAATGAGGTTGTTTTGCTAGTAGGAATCAAGGCCATACCCAGTGCAGGGTGTCAGTAGACCAACTGGGAACCTTGACAAATGGTCTCAGCACTCAGGTCACTTTCTGTGTTTACTGATATTCTTGTTTCTTTCAGCACTTCAGTCTTTTCTTTTCTTTCTGTAGGATTCTTTACTTCCAGTTCATACCACCCATCCCTCCAAATGTGCCTGCATCCACACATTCCTTCCCCCAACACTCTCTTTTGTCTTGAAAACTTCTTGTTTTCCAAACGTTGTTAAATAATAAAATTTGAATTTTGTTTGTTTTTGTTCTTTATTTTTGGATTTTTTTCTTTTTTCATAAAGACTGTGTTTTTTCTTTAAAGAAATTTTATTTGTTTTTAGACAGAGGGAAAGAGAGGGAAAGAAACACCAATGTGTGAGGGAAACATAGGCTGGTTGCCTCTCACAGGCCCCCAACTGGGAACTTGACTCAGTTCCTGGAACTGGGAACCCAGGCATGTACTCTGACTGAGAACTGAACCAGCAATCTTTAGTTTTATGGGACGAAGCCCAACCCACTGAGCCATATCAGTCAGGGCTTTTACTTATTTATTTATTTATTTCCAAATTAAATTCAGGGTATTTTAAAATTAATACATTAATAACAAATATGGGTTAGCTTAGGAATCCAAATATGTTTCAACATAAGAAATCTAAACATGTGATTCACTACATTAGATATTTATAAGGAGAAAATTTATAGAATTCTTTTAATAGATAAAAATATTTAATAATATACAAAACATATTTCTCACATATCTGTACCCCTATATTTTTAATGCTACCAGTGTTACATCATAATACTTTTATGTAATCTACCATTCATATTCCAGCTTTTTCAATTGACCCAACAGTGTACTTCATAACTCCCACCCCAGGATCCCACCTTGTATAGGATTCAGTCCAATGTCATGGGGCAGTGTTATGTTTAGTTGTCACCTCTCTTTAGCTTCCTTTAATCTGGACAATTGCCATAGATGATGGCATTGTAGCATTGATGATTTTGAAGGAAATTGTCCCCAGCTTTTTAAAAATAGAATTTAACTCATTTGGGGTTTGTGTGATGAGTCCTCATGATTAGATTCATGTTACACATTCTTAGCTGAAATATTAGACAGATAATTATGTGTTCTCAGGATGTGTCATCTGGAAGTACATGATATCTGTGTGCTGTTACTGGTGAGGTTAATTTTGATCACCTTGTCGAGATATTGTCTGATGTCTGAGCTCTGTAAGTACTGATTGTACTGTTGTCAGAAATAAGCAGTCTGTGGGGAAACACTTTGAAATCATAAGATATCCCAGTTCATAAAATATCCCAATGTACCATCCATGGGTGACTCTCATCTGATCTGGTGTTGTTTATAATTATGAATGAAAAATGATAATTTCCAAATTCCAACATTCCTTCCATATTTACCAGTTGGTACTCAACATTCTACCACAAATGAGAGTCTCCTCTCATTTAACAATTATTCATTTGCCTAGTTATTTATTATCAAGCTAAGATCACAATTCTTATAATTTCAATAGTTTATTATTCATTACTGTATGTAATTATTCTGGTGTTCAGATTATCCCAGACTAGACTACCAGAGTCTCTTCAAACTAGTTTCTCTGTCCGAGTGACATATCTCCATTGTTTTGTTTTGTTTTAGCAGTTTTTTACTTTCCGATATAATGAAATATTTCAGAGTCACATTGCTCCTGTCCTGCATCGGCTTAAGAATCAACCATTTTTCTAAGGATTCTGGCTTCTTTTATTGAAGAATGGTATTAGAATAAAAATTATGAAAGCTAGAAATGCTTATATCTACTGAAGTTGGCCCTTTCTGCCAACAGGCTATAACTACATGCATAAATTATTTAGATATGTGTATATATCCATATATATGCAAATGAATATGCATACATGTACATACATATGCATGTACATACACACACATAAGAATATTTTAAAATCATAAATCTATACCAATATTTCCAACTCCAATCTATTCCCACATAGTTATTTCTGTTTTTCCCCTTCCATATTTAGATGTCTCATCTTCCACAGCAAGAATTCTACTCTGTCTCCAACATCAACATATTTATTCACTACATCTAAAATTGATTTTTTAATTGCTTCATACATAACTATACAAAAAAAAGCTATTAAAAAAATCTCAGAATTTGCAATCTACCCCTCTGTCATCTTTACCCCACCCCAATTATGCCCAAGATTGGGATATGTAGTCAAATACTGTATTCATAAATCACTTGAATTTCTTTTTCTTCTACCCTTTAGTGTTGTAATGGTACTTGTTTGAAATATAATTGAGCTTATTTCATATAGCTTTCAGTTTTAGGGTTTTTCCCTTCTATCTCCACTGATTTTATTTTATTTTTTATATGAGGAACATTAACATGCTTCTAAAAGTCAGAACTTCACACAAAAAAATTTACTCAGTGAATCATTGCTCCCTTCCTTAAACTTTTCATCCTGCTTCCCTTCATACCTTCTAGGTAATTAATATTGATTGCTTTTTGTTTTATCTGTACATATGCTTATTTTTCGTAAAGATAAATACATATGTGTCATTATTTTTCTGTTTTTCCCATGTAAAAGGTAGCATGTTATAAGTGTTCTTTTGTACTCTGCTTTGCAACTCAACATTATACTCTGGAATTCACTCCATATTAGTACAAAGAAACCTTCCTCATTCTTTTTTCAAATTCATAAGACTCAACTCTATATAGGTGACATAAGTTAATTTTACATGCTTGGGCATTTAGGCATTTCTGCTATTTTGAAATATAAATATTCATACATGAATAAACTAGTATTTTCATATTTTTGAAGGTGTATCTTCAGGGTAAATTACTAGAGGTAAGATTTCTGAGTCATGAGGTAAATTCACGCTCAGCATTACATTTAACCTTTTTTTCCTCTCTTATTTTCAGTATTCTAAGCTTTTCCAGTTTACTTTGACAATCTCATTCTCACTTCTTTCTTTTAATGTCTATTTCTAACAGCATAGTTTAGGACAACTCTCCCAAAGTTGCATTAGTCTATGAATTTTCTCTACTAATCTTTCCACTTTGTATCAAGTGTAGTTTTCTGGCAGTAGTTTGGAACAGAAGCAGAAAAGGAGGTAAATGGAGTGGGGCATAAGACTGAAGGGAAGACTGACATGGAGCTGGGGACTAATAGAGTTCCAGAGTCCCCTGACTCTGCAGGGGTTTAGAAAATCAAGCACAAATCTGCAGGATGAATTGGAGTTTAAAGCCATTACAAAGGGGTATAGGCTGATGTTCAAGACTGGGAAGTCATCCTAGAGAGAAACAGATATATTAGTCAGAATGATAAGTCAGAGCTAAATTAATCTTACATACAGCAGAAGAGCAATCGTAGAAACTGAGTTAATCGGCAACCAAGAAAGAGAAGCAGTATGACATAGCATGAACACAGGTGTCTGGCACTTTTGCCTGGGCTTCCATATGCCACTTTTTGGAGTCTTCACTTTGAATTGGTGGGTGAGACAGGAAGTCTCTGAGCTGTTCTAAACTTCCCACATCAGCCAGGAATGGTTCTCATGTGTAGATGGGAGTGAGCCTGCTTGTGAGAAATGTCAGTGAGAACTTGTAGAATACAGAGACAGAGACTGTTCCTTCCCATCTTTCCTGAAAATAAGTGCTACACACAGTCTAACTATGTTACATCTTGCTCCCAAACCATGAAGCCTTGAGAGGCTATCTATTCCAATAGATAAATTGTGTTACCTCAGTCACTTGCAATTTACTATTACCAATATTCTTGATCTTCTACTACTTGCCTTCTACTTACCTTTTTCACCAAACTCAGGCAAGATGATTCACTGTTTTTCTTTAAATTCCCCATCCTTATATCTTAGCTTCCTCAATCTCTTTCCTTAGCATTGCAAGTCTTTTCTTCATCTCCACCTGATGAAATTCTATGTGTCAAGTGCCAATCATAGAACTTATTCATTTATTATGCCTCTCCTTCTTCACAGAACTAGACTAAGATTGAGGTTTATACTTTCTATAGAGCATTAGTCACAAATCTATTACAAATGCCATTGCATCATCTGAGAGATACACACATAGCAATGACAAAAGCAGGTTTACAGTTGTGAGTACATGAAACAAAGAGTTTATTCTTATATTATTATTTATTGAATATCATATTATTTATTTTGTATTACAACTGTAAGCCTATTTTTGCTCACCCCTTGTATAAGTTATTGATCATCTAGCTCTTTCTTCCTGGTCTACGATTTACCTATTTTTAATTTTATTCATCTTTTTATCTCCTATAGCACCTACTAGTTTGCCAATAATATAATGGGCAAGAAGAAAATTTAATTAATGCATATGTGGATGATTGAGAGATAGCATGAATAAATGCGAAAGTGTAAAAGAAGTGTTACAAGAGAAACTTGGTTTTTCTTGCCAACACAGTAAAGAATTACAGATCAGTGAGTCTATTAGCACACAAGCAAGGTTTATTAATGATAACTTTCTCATGGAAGAGAACAGGCATTCCTGAGGTAAGGGTTAAAAGACATAGGTTCAGGGCAAGGTAAGGGCAGCAAGAGCAGGTGTGGTAAGAGCATGAGCAGCAAAATCATCAGGTCCTTTGTCTTGAGGACTTATATAGTTGGTAGGATTTGGGAGAGGGAGTTACATATTGACTGGTGGATGAATGTGATGCCATCTTCTCCTGGGAGGACATGACTACCTAAATGTAGGTATGTGTGGGGGTCTGTTAGCTTGAATGCTTGTCTTGCTCCAGATTGTGTTTGGTCACCTTGTTGTAAAACAGATCCATGACAAGAAGTAGTTAATTAAAGTGGAAGCAGTTACCCAAAATTGTTTATGGACCCTTTATGTAAGCACTAAGAACTCCCTCATAAGGCAAATAGTGAACAGAGGTAGGCAATTAACCAAAGTTGTTTTATGGGCCTCTTCTTTGTGCATGTTGGGCCCCCTCCACTTCCCCCTTCTAGACTTTGGGATAAGTTCACAGTTTCAAAGGCTTTCTTCCCTAGGTAGTGGAAATGATACATAGAATTTCAAGGACTCCCCTCCTGTGTAAACATGATGTTTCATACAATGCTGGAACACCTGGCAATATTATTGGACCAAGCTTGGGACTGCTGAGTTAGTGGATGAGATCTGCCTCCCTCCTCTTCTCTGCCTTGGTTTACTATCTAGCCTACTAACAAAAGGGTGATAATTAAAGAAAAATTGAGATGAGGCAATACCATGAATTATAGCATTTGATTTGAAATTAACTTTAATAAATTAAATAGTTTTCAGAAAAAAACACAAGAAAATGAGTTTAAGAAAAATAAAATTCATGTGTGCATTCTCAGAGAAGAAAAATAACAAGCTCAATTATGCAAAATCACCCATTTATATGTGATTGTGTGAGAAAAAAGTCTTACAGGTAATAGCAAATGGAAAGTGACTGGGGTAACAATCATGCAGAAGGTATGAAAACAGGGTATTGTGGATTCCTTAAATATAAACTGTCTGGAGAAATATTTGGCAATATGATTAATATACTAGGTATCTTAATGAGAGAAGAGGAAGAACACAAATTTTTCTGAAAACCTTCTGTGTACTAAACACAGTAGTATTTTTAGAAAGATGACTGGGTGATATATTTATTACTTGGTCCTCAGAGCAGCTCTATGAGGAAGATATTACTTGTAGATAAGGAATTCTAGAGTTAGAGATAAAAATAATGACCTCAAAAAGGTATAGCTAGTTGGGAGTAAAACCTGAATTTGGTTGCAAGTTTACCTTAGCCCTAAATCCATGCTCTTTCTAGTAGGTCACATAGAATCTCCAATGTCCACTAACTCAAGTCAAATATCAGTGCTATCTTTGGTTCCTCCCTGTTCTTCACCAAGTTGTACCCAATCAGTCACCAAGTTCTGTCTATTCTTCTAAAAAAAGATGTATTTGTTTCTTTCTAAACTCGCTGCCATCACCCTGGTGAGCCTCTATCTTTTTTCCTGCAGACAGATGTAGTAACTATTTCTTCATATTTACTTTTTCCTTATTTTAGTTTATTCTCCATGTGACGACTAGAATAACCTGATAAAAATTCATAAATTAGCCCTGGCGGGTGTAGCTCAGTGGATAGAGTGCGGGCTGGGAACTAGAGGGGCCGGGTCCCCAGTGAGGGCCATGTGGGAGGCAACCATACATTGCTGTTTCTCTCCCTCTCTGTCTCCCTCCCTTCCCCTCTCTGTAAAATAAATAAATAAAATCTTTAAAAAAAATTCATAAATTATCACGACTTCATTGCTGAAAATATTTCTGTGGCTTCTCTATATTCTTAGATTTCAGTTGTTAATTTTTAATGTGACCTATAAGACTTCCATAAAGTGGCTGGAGTGGTGGGGAGGGGTGGGGGGAAAAGGAAGAAAACTGTACTTGAACAACAATAAAAAAATGTTAAAAAAAAAAAGACTTCCATACACTGCACTTTTAATTGCCTTATTCTTTTTATGCTGCTTTTCACATCATTGTCTGCACTCCAGCTGTGTTCATTTTTTCCCTCTTATTTCCTCTTTCATCACAGAGCAGTTGCTCTCATCTCTTGCTGAAAGCAGGCCTCTTCACCATCTCTCCTGTCTCTAAGACTTTTTTTTTTTTACTTGGTTTTCAGTTTTCAAGGACTGAAAACCAATCTTTGACCTCCCTGTCTCAGTTAAATCCCTTTGCTAGGTACTTATGCAAAACTTTGCATTTATCCATTTATTTTATCACATTGACTTCTGCTCACAGAAAGCTCTGACAGGATGATTTGCCTGAGTTGATTTTCTGTTCTATTTCTAGAGTCTATGGTGGTGTCCTGTGAGTGGTAAAGTCATGATTAACTTATGTTGAATGTTGTAATGATCAATTAAAAACTGAAAAATAACGCCCTGGCTGGTATAGCCCAGTGGATTGAGTGCGGGCTGGGAACCAGACGGTCCCGGTTCAATTCCCGGTCAGGGCACATGCCTGGGTTGCAGGCCAGGTCCCCAGTGAGGGCCATGTGAGGAGCAACCGTACATTGCTGTTTCTCTCCCTCTCTGTCTTCCTTCCCCTCTCTCTAATAATAAATAAATAAAATATTTTAAAAAATTGAAAAATAAGGATTAAAAATGAAGTTACTCAAATGAACATTTTACCTTTTAGTATTATTTGAATGCTGTTTTACTGTCAGTGAAATGACTCTCATTGAGGTTGTAGTTAAATTCTCAAACTTGGCTGAGTATGTGGTGTATGATAGACCAGATGACTCCAGTGCCTCTCTATCACCCTGAACTGCCCTATAGTTTTGATGAGGTCCTAGATCTCTATGCCTACGAAAACCCTCTCTGATCCCTTGTCAGTAGAATATGTGTATTAGTAACATTCTAGATATGAAATTATTAAATACATCTACATTTTTCATTTATGCATTTGATAGTGAATTCCATAAAAGTTTATTATATAAATAATATGCTCAAATATTGTGCAAAACATTGAGTAATTTCTGTTGAGGAAGATAGCAAGGTTACTTCCCTCACAAAGCTTAGAATTTTCTGCTTTAGTTTATTTTAGAGCCAGGTGTAATCAGAAAGTATTCATTTATACATTGATTGGATGTATAAGGCAGCTTTGCCCTTAGGAAGCCAGATTTACATCTATGAAACCATATAAGTCAATCATAATAGCTGTGCTAGAAAATATAATTTCTGTGCTGTAATAATCTCAAGAAAGAATGTCTTGTTATCTATTTCATCATACCCACAGAAGTACACAATTTAAGTATTAAATTGATTTGAATTTTCTCTGTAAAAGAGGTTAAAATTTATTAATTATAATTTATATGCATTTGACAAATATTTTTTCTCTGTTTTTATGGTTTAGGTACATGTCACTGTGGCAGGTGTAAGTGTGATAATTCAGATGGAAATGGACTTGTTTATGGTAAATTTTGTGAGTGTGATGACAGGGAATGCATAGATGATGAAACAGAAGAAATATGTGGAGGTATGTATATTAACTTTGCAGAAATCAATAAAATATTTAATTTTTCACCTGTTTCATTGTACTTTTAGCTCTTTAAATTTACATACTAGTTTTCTAATTTAGTCTGAACCTGTTTGGAAAACACTTTATGTAAGGAAATTTAGACTGAGGCATTCAGAGCAACATATTTTTTAAATGTAAAATCAGATTATTGCCAAAGAGAGACAGATGACCTGGCAAGCAGGTCATTTTACATAGTTCTGAAGTGGTCCTAGTTGGACTTCAT
Organism: Micronycteris hirsuta; assembly: GCA_004026765.1. Lineage (NCBI taxonomy): Eukaryota > Metazoa > Chordata > Mammalia > Chiroptera > Phyllostomidae > Micronycteris > Micronycteris hirsuta. Next base: position 15,482 of record PVJI01007688.1, on the reverse strand, counting down.
CTTGTCTGCTCACCTTAACAGCTTTTATTGTCTCTCTTTCTCCCAATCTTTCAACTGTGTGTTTTAACTTTATTCTCTTTTCCCTTTTAAATCATAAGTTTTTAAATAGCCTCATGTCTTTTTTATTATTGTTTAATTATAGTTGTAGGGAACATGAGGCCAATAGGATCATTAGCCTAGACTTTATTCACTCCCCCAACATGTACACTTAGATAACATTTTTCATGATCTTTTCTATACACCACCATTACTAAAGTCATTTTTTCTCTTGTACCAGCAAGTGCATGCTTGCTAGTGCCAAGCACCACAATACGTACTTCACATTCATTAGGTAACTTACCCAGCACTTCTAGTAGAAATTATACTCCTGTCTGTCTGACACCAAAGACTGTTCTCTTGACCCCTCACCAAAAAAAACAGCATCAGTGCCCAGGAGTATGGAGTTCCACGAAGAGATGACCTCCTCACCATCTGTAGTGTTCCTTTTCTTCGGCTTCCCTATCTGCAAGCATATTCCCAGAGTTTCAGTTTGCAACTGTGACTGATGCAGGAGAGGAAAGTAGAGAGCAGTGAGAATCCCTTTAGTTTAGGTAAACTCTTCTCGGCTGTTTATATTCTGATTTAGTCTGGGACCATCTTTCCATTGATAAACAATTGCTTATTTCATTTATATCTGACAAGATTCCAGTCCATGGAATCTTATCCTGTATGTAGGATAATTTCAGAAGAGTAGGCACGAATGGGGCCAGGAGAAACCAGAGGATGGACGATAGAGAAAGTGTCAATAACATATGACAAAATGTTCCTTTGTTTACAAAAACAAACTATAGCTTCAATCCCTGTGGTCATCCAGATACTCTTATTTTAAGTCTGCTTGGTTCTTTCTCGGGTTTACTTCCTGGACAATGCACCAGGATAAAACAAACTAATATCTTCTTTTTCCAAGCCAGTCAAAGCCACATACTGCTCAGGGAATTTTGATAAAGGGCTCAGTCCAAGATAATTAGGACAACTAGATAAATCTACTCACAAATATTATATATTTGCCTTCATGGTGTTTCATTTCCAATTATTATAGATCAAAAAAGAAGAGAAAGGGAACATGTTTGGGGCTAGTGTTGTCTGATGCAGATCACCAAAGCAAAGTCTATTTGTATGTGTAAAGGTAAACATTTAACTTGAATCGACACAATAGAAAATGTGTATCTTTCAACCTTTCACTTATATTTCCATTGTTTTGAGGCTTAAGCAATTTCATGGTGCAAAGTCTCTGACCACAGACACCAACTCTAGGTAAACGTCCTCTGGGGATGACACTGACTGGGCTTGTAGGCCTTTCCACCTGTCATTCACATGAAACCAATCTGTTGAAAGGTGATTCTACAGCCCAGAGAGAAACAATTCAAAATGAGATATTCTTGCTTCATCAGTTTACACAAAGCAAAGAATGACGTTTATTGTTTGGAATGTGTATTGTCATAAAGCTTGTAGTTTACCTCAGTTGTTCAGATGTGTCTTGTTACAATATTTTCATTTGAATTATGAAGATATCTGCTTAATTTTCCATGTACGAATAATGTAGCTTTACATATTTTTCCTCTCTTTTTCACCTCTACCTCAATGATATTTTTAGGAAAACCCTAATTGAATACTGGATTTTATAATATACAAAGAATTTGGGTGTGAAAAATATAGATTTATAGTCATTTGTTAATGTCAAGGTAATTCTTGAATATGTAGCACCTTACATAAATTTCCTGAAGTTTCAGAGGATATAAATATCTGAACTTTCCTGAAATTACAGAGGAAATAAGTTCTGGTTTATGAAGTTAATAATAATGTTTTTTAAAAAACTAACTCACAGGAAAAGCTTTTAGTAACTCACAGTTGTCTTGCTTTTTTTCAGTGTAATTCTCAAGTTTCTGAGGCTTGTGATATAGCACTGTAATGTGATATTTTTTGTGTGTGTACATGCAGAGGTATTTTTAAGCTCATAAATAAAATGTATAATATATATGTTATAATTACAATATGTAACTATAAATATAAATGCATAGCTTGATAGCATTTATATGTGCTTAAGTGAAAAATTAAAATTAAACTTGTTGTAGAAATGACTTTTTTTAAATGGGTTCTCCAACTACTGCTCATTTAGACAGAAAACATGACTTTATATGCATGGGCCATTGTCTATACATATCATTATAGCACTGGTTCTCTTCATCTCTTGGGCTTCCTCTTTATCTCTTGTCTCTGTGTCAGCATGAAGGAAGTCTCACCTCATGGACAAGAGTAGTTTAAGAGACCCTTCCCATTCTCTTGCCATTGGCCAGGAGTGCTATAGTACTTAGAAAGAAAAACAGCCTCACAATCAGTTTCCCATGGACCTTTTGGAATTATAGCTGTAGGAGGAGAAAGAGGGGAGTACAAACACTTTACTTACAGACTCTGATAAAAAAAGATTCCTATATGACAGAAAGAATAGATCACAGTCCAGTGTGACCTGAGTTTTTATCATATTTACAAGAACAAGAAACACATTCATTCTTGGATGGCATAACTACAAAAAGGGAGGAAATAAGAAGTGACTTAGAGTTAAATAGTATTGCCATCTTTTGGGAATTTGTATAAGAATTGCCAGATATGGGTGGAGAAATTGATGTGATGATTCATTACTGATTTCTTGGACATAAGTCCAAATGAATAGGGTAATAGTTTGAAAGAGTGTGATGGTATCTGGATATTAAATGATGGGGTGCCTTTACCTATCATTTTTATCTGGTTCACAAATACAATAGGAATTTGACTGTAATACCCAGGGTCCATAATATTTCATTGATTTAAATGAGTACTAAACATTAATTTGGTTGAAAATCTTTTTTTCACATGGAGGAACACAATAGCCTGTGGGGACAGTTGAATGAAAAGATGAAACATTTCCTCTGATTTAAGAAGTGATTCAGCCATTAATAATGTGCATCCAAGTAAATACACACAATTGGTTTCTCAGTACTTAATTTCAAATAAAGTATTTGGATGACTAATTCAAGAAATGCCCTTAGAGTACTTAAATACGTTTGAGTTTGATGCATACATTTGAGATTAGAATGTAATAGGCTTTCATATCGGTTCTTTAAAATTCTTTCATTTTAATTAGCTACCTGGCTAGGACAAGTTAGAGGACTCTTTGATTTGCTTAATGTGTGTAATTATGTAAGTATAAGCACAATTGTAATGTTTTGGGGACAAGCTACATAATTTGATTATAAGCAATGAGTGTGAAAACAGGTACATTATTTCAGAAGGCAAAAATGATCATAAAGGGATAGAAAGTTAATTCTGTTTTTAAAGTTGTTTTTTCCCTCACTATATAAAATTCATTTTGGGTAAAGGCCATGGAAAGTGTTACTGTGGAAACTGTTACTGCGAGGCTGGTTGGCATGGAGATAAATGCGAATTCCAGTGCGATATCACTCCCTGGGAGAGCAAGCGAAGATGCACTTCTCCAGATGGCAAAATCTGCAATAACAGAGGTGTGTCATTCATACACATTACTATGTGATGGAAAGAGAAACAAAGCTCTTAATTGTTAACACTCTTCTCTGTATTTCCTTCCCTGTGGGAGGAAGTAATCTTTTATAATCACTGACTTTGATGAAAAATCAACATTTTCTATAGCAATAATTTTCTCTCTCTTGTTTTTTTATTGAGTGGAAACAGAAAAATAAGAAAGTTACTGTCATTCTTTAAGCTTCACTAAATAAATAGTTAACATAGAGACTGTAATTTCTTTGGTAGTCATCCAGAAATAGCATAGTACAGCTAAAAGGTAAATCTAATAGATTCTTCTGTTAAACTAACAGAAATATATACAGCATGAGCATCTAATTATCCAGAGAACATTAAAAAAACTGTTTTATTAATTGAGTAAATTGAAGATTTGTTTGAAATATAGAATTGATACAGAGTCATTTAACTTTTATACACAATAATAAAAATGTTATATTGATATTTGTATGAATCAAAAGCCATATGAAATTTAGACTGGCCTTAGACATAAATTTTAAAAAATATTTCTATTTCTAAAATATAAAGTGAGTTAACTAACTATTAATAACAAATCAAACAGTTTTGAACACCTCTTAAAAATCCTTAAAAGTTATTTATGTCCCTTTGTCAGCTGTGCTGGTGGGTAAAAAGAGCAATGCTGTAATGTTCTTTGCCTAACTGATGATATAAATACAATAAAGTGGCCATATTTCCTTCTATAAAAATATAAAAATCTAGAAAGCTAGAAAACATTTTTTCATTTCTATAAATGAATGATGTATTCTAATAAATAATGCTTCCAGGGAAAAATCTTTTTTAAAAAATATATTTGATTGATTATGCTATTACAGTTGTCCCACTCTCCCCCCTTTATTCCCCTCTGCCATCCATACTCCCTCCCACCCCCATTCCCTCCTTTTAGTTCATGTCCATGGGTTGTACATATAAGTTCTTTGGCTTCAACATTTCCTATATTATTCTTAATTCTCCCCTCTGTCTATTTTCTACCTACCATTTATGCTACTTATTCTCTGTACTTTTTCCCCTTTCCCCCTCCCTGCTGATAACCATCCATGTGATTTCCATTTCTGTGATTCTGTTCCTGTTCTAGTTGTTTGCTTATTTTTTGGTGGAGTGTGTGCATGGGGAGGGGGTTCGGTTGTTAATAACTGTGTTTGTTGCCATTTTACTGTTCATATTTTTGATCTTCTTTTTCTTAGATAAGTCCCTTTAACATTTCATATAATAAAGGTTGGGTGATGATGAACTCCTCTAAATTGACCTTATCTGGGAAGTACTTTATCTGGCCTTCCATTCTAAATGATAGTTTTGCTGGATAGGATAATCTTGGATGTGGGTCCTTGCCTTTTACCACTTCGAATACATCATTCCAGCCCCTTCTTGCCTGCAAGTTTTCTTTTGAGAAATCAGCTGACAGTCTTATGAGAACTCCTTTGTAGGTAACTATCTCCTTTTCTCTTGCTGCTTTTAAGATTCTCTCCTTATCTTTAATCTTGGCTAATATAATTGTGATGGGCCTTGGTCTGTGCTTTCATGGGTCCAACTTCTTTGGGGACTCCCCGAGCTTCCTGGACTTCCTGAAACTATATTTCTTTTGCCAGATTAGGGAAGTTCCTTCATTATTTGTTCAAATAAGTTTTCAATTTCTTGCTTTTCCTCTTCTCCTTCTGGCACCCCTATGATTCAGATGTTGGAACATTTAAAGATGTACTAGAGGTTCCTAAGCCTCTCCTCATTTTTTTGAATTCTTGTTTCTTCATTCTGTTCTGGTTGAATGTTTCTTTCTTCCTTCTGGTCCACACCGTTGATTTGAGTCCCAGGTTCCTTCCTTCCCCTGTTGGTTCTCGGTATATTTTGCTTTATTTCACTTTGGGTAGCCTTCATTTGTTCCTTCATTTTGTAACCAAGCTGAATCAATTCTGTGAGCATCCTGATTACCAGTGTTTTGAACTGTGCATCTGATAGGTTAGCTATCTCTTCATCACTTAGTTGTATTTTTTCTGGAACTTTGATCTGTTCTTTCATTTGGGCCAGTTTTTTTTTTTTTTTGTCTTGGCACACGTGTTATGTAGTAAGGGGCAGGGCCTTGGATGTTCACCAAAGCGGGGCGCCCCATGTGGCTGCGTTGTAATGCTGTATGTGGGGAAGTGGTTCGAGAGGGAACAGTGTTGCTTACCCCTCTCTCTGCCAGTTTTCATTCACTTCCCCCACTATCCACAAGCAAATTGGTCCCTTCTGGGGCTGATTCCCAGGTGGATAGGTTTGTGTACATTCTAGGACCCTGTGTGTCTCTCCAATGAACTCTCCTGTGAGGCTGGGAGTTTCACCCATTGCCTCCTCAACCCCTACAGGTGTTTTTAGTCAGAGGATTTGGGGCTTTATTTCTCTGGGCTGGGGCCCTGGATTACATGGTGTATCTTGCTCTCCTGTTGTTCCTCCTGATTTATCTGCACTTGAATGTGGGACTGCCCAGTCCACAAGCCCCTGACTCACCGGGTCCACTAGCTGCCACCTTGCCTGCCCCAGTCCTCAAGCTGCTGCCTTGCTGGGAGTCCTCTCTGCCCAGCTGCCCATCTCCACCCTCCTACTGGTCTGGATGAATGTTTCTTCTTTAATTCCTTGGTTGTCGGACTTCCATACAGTTCAATTTTCTGTTTGTTTTTGTTTTTAAATTTGTTGTTGTTCTTCTTTTGGTTGTGCAAGAAGGCAAAGTATGTCTACCTACCCAGGGAAAATATTAACACACAACAAATTTTACCCTTTTAAAGACTGACCTAAATGAGTAAAATGTGCCACATATCTGTACATAGAGAAAAAAAAAAAAGGAAAAAGGCCTGAATTTGTAACAGAAATCATGACAATTTTTAAATTTAATTTACACAGAATAGATCTGACTGTATATCATACAAATTCACAGTTTGCCTTTAATATATAAGGACATGTTTCTGCTTCAGTTCTTTTATTCACTAGGATCAGTAGTTACCACAACAATGTCAATGTATGAAGCTTGAACTGTGTAACTATGAGAAATAACCATTTACCTGTTGAAAAGAGAGAGGAGAAAAGTGGAACTGGTTGGGCTGTGTGGAACAGGTCCTGGTTCTGCAACAGGGATATGTGAGTTCTGTGAGACAGATGTCCTTCAGAAACACACATTGCTTGCCACCTTTCCATATCTCAGCTCCTGGCTTCCCCTTTCCTGGTGCTCAGAGTTTTCTGATTTAGAGATATGACAGAGGCAGAATAGGAGGCAGCGTGTCTAAATGGGGCTAGTAGCTAATGAGACATGTGAAGGCAGGTGAGGGCCCAGCACTGCAATGAGTTCCTTTTCTCAGAGGGTCCTGCTTATGTCAACCCTAGAACTCTCCTTATCAATACATCCTAGGTAGGAGAGAGGCATTAATCCTGCACATACCTAGTTCATCTTCCTTTTTAGCTCATGTTCAAGGGCCATAGAACAATTTTGTGAACAGAGCTAATCAATGATAGAATAAATGTTCTTTATTGCCCACTTTGTTTAATCACAGTTTCACATTGGACTCAATTTATCACATGACCATACCCTCACATCATTTATATTATTAAGAAAACAATGCATATTCATCTTTAAAAATGCAGATTGTAAAGTAGAAAATGATCCATAATCTTAAAATAGATATACCTCCTTTTCAATTTTGGTACATAATCTTTTGGTCTGTTTTTGTCATTTATTTTTTAAAAATTCATCACCCTGTTCTCTCTGATATATATTTTCTTCTTATTTAATACAAAAATTGAATCATACTATGCATACTAATTTGAAATTTGTTTTTTTATTTAATCATATATTTCAGTTATCTTTCCATGCTCACAGAGCAAAAACCTAATTTGTACTTTTAATGGCTGCTTGGTAGTTCAAGATACGCATTGTACTAATTCCCCATTGATTGATATTCATGTCCTTAGTTGTTTTTCAGTAGCAACAATGCCATCATATTTAATATCCCTGAACATGTAGTTTTGTGTACTTGTTCTCTCCTTTGGATATATTAATTGAAGTAGACCTTTATGCTAAATAATACCCACATTTTCAAAGTACATATTGTGAAAAAATGGTACATCCAGAATTGTACCATTTTTGTACTTCATACCTTCCCCAGCCCTTGATCCTAGCAATCTTTTCAATTCTGCCAATATGACATTCAAAATAATTTTAAATCACTGTTGTTTTACAGTCCCCCCTCCCTTCCCCTTAGTAGTCATAGGTTGAGTGGTAAATATTTTTCATGTTTATCTATCACCAATTGCATGTCTACAAAATCTTTGATTGGTGTTCTTTGCCTTTATCTATTTTGCTCTAGGCATATTTGTCCTTTACATATTGATTCCTAAGAATTGTTTATGTTTGTGAAAGTAGTTATTTATCTTTTGCACAAATATGACTTGTTATTCCAACTGTTTTAGTTTTTCTGTTTCTTTTTGGTATATTGCTTCCAACCAAAATTTTACATTTTTATATAGATAAATCAAATTCTGTGTTTATTTTTAATAATTCTCTTTGAGGATTTTGAATAAAATGATTTATTTTATATTTTATGGTTTTATTTTATGTTGTTAAGTCTTTGGTCATATACAATTTACTTTGATGTGAGAGGTAAGAAAGGGATTTAACTTTATCTTTCCCCAGAAATGATAAGCTAGTTGTGCTAAAGGTGAGGACCGATAACCCACACAAAGTAAATATAACCTGCAATTGGGCATTTTCCCTATGCAAGTCTCCATATGATTAAGGTTATATCTCTCTAACTAATCTCCAACATCTTCTATATTTTGAGTTCATTTGATCTAACAAACCTTATTCTTAGGTTTCCTTAACATGCACCTTCTGCTCCAGGGATGCAGGACTTCTTAGGATCCCTGCACCCATTCCTACTCTTCTTTGCTTATTCTTGCTTTCTTGACTTTTCTTGATTTATTTTACCTCCAGCCAAGCCTAGAATATTTCCCCCTCTCCCTACATACCCAAACTATCTACCTTAATTACTTCAGCCTGTATTGATTTCTTCTTCCCCAAACTCTTAACAATATTTCTCAGTATTTATGTCCTAGTGTACAAAATGTTAGCACTCATACATTTATTGTTTGCTAATTTTTATTTCAATAGCATTTTTTTTTTGTCAAGCAGATCATAAACTTCTTGAGGGCAAGGATTTTACCTTATGTTGTTTTAATTGTTTTGATATTATTTCTGACACAAACCAACACAGTGTTAATGATGTATTGTACAGCCCCATTTAATTATTGGCATAGATAATAACTTTTGTTTATTAAAGAATCTCTACTTCACACTTTCGATGGTGTTTTTCCTTTGTGGAATATTTTTTCTGAGCACAAGTATTTTTAAAATACAAAGTAAGCAACATATTTTTTAAACTATATTTTATTGATTATGCTGTTACAGTTGTCCCAGTTTCCCCCCCTTCTTGCCCCCCACCCCCTTACCCCCCTTTCCCCACCCTTTAGTTTTGTCCATAGGTTATACACATAAGTCCTTCTGCTCCTGCACTTCCTATACTATTCTTAACCTCCCCCTGTCTGTTGTCTACCTCCCATTTATGCTACTTGTTCTGTGCCCCGTTCCCACCCTCTCCCCCTACCACTCCCCTGTTGATATTCCTCCATACCTTATATAACTCCCTTTAACATTTCATACAATAAAGGCTGGGTGGTGATGAAC